>VYZV01027159.1:43171-61184 GCA_013401275.1 Pandion haliaetus | reverse complement strand
GGGGGGGGAGCCTCGGCCGTTGTTATTGCCCACCCACCACCACCACCACCACCACACCCCACCCCCCCCACCCCCCGGTTATGGCTGTCACTTTTAGACGCTGTTGGTAAAGTTTGGGCAAAGCCTCCAGGTTTTAAGATCCTGCGGGGGGTGGGGAATCAACATTCGCCTTCCCTGCGTCCAACACCAGACCGTTCACGCGTGTGATGGGGGAAAGTTTCGGAACCTGTAAGCGTGACAATACAAGAACAGTCAGGAAAATTAAACCCTAATTCACTGGTAACGTGGACAATCTAAGCTGAATTAAACGCTGTGGGTACACACTCATTTGGAATTAAGGTGACCTCAACTCGATTAAGCTTACATTCATGGAGGAAGCTAATTTGGTTTCATTTTTCATGCCTATCCATGTGTCAGCTGGCCTGGGATTTTTAAAGAAGCATTATCAAGCAAAGTTTTCAACTCCACAGCAGCGTTAGTAGGTGGTGTTTCTTTGGGGGACGTACACACTGCTGTATCCCTACGCACCCGCTCCTGCATGTCGTTATACCGGAGCGAGGAGAAGGGTTACAGTCCCTCTCAGGGGCTCTCACAGTACCATAGAAATTACATAGGCTGAAGGATGAAAAGGAAGAGAGAAAAACAGCCAACTAGCTTGCACTTTTCCTTCCAGTATATGAAACCAGACCTTGTCTGTGCAAGGCCATCGTGCAGAACCGATCTGGAACAGCTTCCTGTACTAACACGCCCGAGTTGAAGCACTGGTGTCCACGGGTGAAAGTACTCTGGGTTATTTTAGCGCTTTAAATGTGAAATAACGTTCCAGCGCAGACGAGCCTTAAAGAGCACCCAGAGACGATCCTGTACCGGGGTGGCTACAGTGCTTTAAAAATTTACACCTTATATCACTTCAATACCTCGGCAGTCTCCAGCTTCCATTCACATCGCCCACCTTAGAGGTTTATTTTCAGAGTTCCCTGTGGTATCAGCTGAGCCAGGCAGCAAGTCCAGAGTATAATTCAGAGTACCTGAGTCAGGAGTCTGACTACAGCCAAATTGAGATGCTGTGAATGACCCCCTCAGGGACTTACTGCTCCCCCCTGATAACAGAAGGAGCAGCTGTGCCTTAAATGATGTAAATACTCATCACTCTGCCCTTTGCTTTCTTTTGTTGCATTCTACCCATTCCATAGACAGGGTTGCCCATTTTCTCTTCTCTTTAGAATCAGTCAGCTTTCAGTACTAATGTCACAAAAGAGCATCCTTCCAAAAGGCTGATTATCCATCATTTCACTGTAACCAAAACCAGTGGGAGCAGGAGGTGCTCAGCTCTTAAGAATCAGTGTTCCAGCAGACTCATGCCACAGTGCAATTCAAACGCTGCACGTGATTTTAAATTGAAAACGCTATCACCATACATGTTTTTATTCAGATAGTACAACAGTGCCATCAATTTTTTTCTTATTACTCAAAGAATACACATAGGTGCACACGGGTTCACCGCGTATATGCCGCTATTTTAACAAATGCATTGCCCCATTAAGAGATCCACCAGCTTGGTGTCAATTTTGTGACTTCCTTTTTGTGACCAAGCTTCTTTCTTCACCTCCGTTTACAGTGCTGCCAATCACAAGCATCTAAACCACATCAACTTTCACTCCAAACATTAACTTGGCGCACAAAATCTAATTTCATAAAAGCAAACCTGGTTTTTATTCCTCTAATTCCATTAGCCCGCATTTGTTCAGGTTGTGTTCTCAAGGTTTTTTCTCTGCAGTCACGGGAGAAACTTTGGTTAAAATGAGAAAGTTTCTCATATCGTTAAACGCTTACAGGTGTTGGCGATATACAAAGAGGACCGAACAAAATGAATCGATACCACAATCACAAGAGCTGACAACAGTATTTGTCACTTCACCCAGTAACATCTGAATTTAGGCTTTAAATCTGCAAGTCCCCATAAGGATGGAGCTTTCTACCTATGTGGAAACGCACCGTCTCCAACAGGAGAAGTTGGTAAAGCTAAGTAACAACTGGCAATGAAGAGCTAGGGCCAAGTCCCACACCATCTTGTCCTCACACACGCTGACCTTCGGCCAACACAGAACTCCCTCTTAATTTTGCAATGCCTTCTTCTCAAGACTTTAGTCTTCAGTTCATTTGACCATGTTTCAGTGTTTATGGGTAAACCTGGTGTGTTTTGTAACTGCAGAAATCCACATGCAGTAGTCTTGTGGTCCTCACCAAAAACATTAAAGTATTTCTCCAATATAAACCTAAGCATGACCAAGAGTACAGCAAAATCTCATTATCCAGTCAGAAAAACCAAGGTGATCAGCAGAGCCACTATAACCTGCACCTTCACTTTTCATTAGCGTATGTGACCATTACAAGGTTCAAAAGCTTACAAAAGTTTGTGAATTGGTCAATTTACAAACACATTGAAAGAAAATGGCATGTAACATACAAACTTTCCTATTCCCTACGTCCAATGCAACGGTACCTCCATATCCAAGGACGGCATCATTCCCACTGAAACACTATGTCTAGGACTGTATCTAGTTTCAATGGGTGAACAATGTGGATAAACTGGACAGGGTTCAGATAAGAGCAAGGAACAATAAAGGCAGGAGCAGTAAATCCATTCAACGCAGACTGGGGGTCTAGGAATGACAAGCTTTCTATGATCACCTGGAACACAAGTCTGATAAATACTGGGTAACAGATGAAATTTGTGCAACAGTACCAAGTGCTGAAAGCTGAAGCTAGACAAATTCTGACTAGACAAGAAAGATGCATTTTTGGAAGTAATCAAAACTAACCACTGTAACTAATTCCAGGCTCGATTATCCATCTGTGGCAAACAATATTATGCAAGGGTTTGTGTTTTCCTAAATACTGTTCTGTTCCGTACCTCAAATCAGAATCAATTCAGGCGAGTCTTACACCTTGCATTCAACAGGACTTAGGAGAGATATCTGAATGGTGCCATTTCATTTTACAGTCTAGGAATCTTTCAGGTTTTTTCAGTTGTTTTTTTTCTTATGGCTTTCAAAGATGTATGAAAATGGTTGGAAGTGTGATTCTCAGCCTCTACAAATTTTAGCGTGTTTTGTCTGAATGACTATTAAGGTTTGAACATACCATTTTTCAATGGTCACACAAGAGCTACACTGACCCAAAGGCTCTGATAAAGTTCAGTATAATGGCTACTTCAGATCTGGAACCATGGAAAACACAAAAAGCCTCAAAGCAGATCATGAAGTGGTAGGATAGATTCAATACAGGAGTTTAAGACCTACCCACTCTTCAGATGGTCAGGAGAGAAGATGAATCAAATGAAGTTCTGCTTTCAAAAGCTCTGTAAGAGCAGTAGTAAAAATGCAAGACTTAAAGAGAAAAGCTTCTTAGGCTTATCTGGGATGGTGTGCAAAAGGCAAGGTTATGGGTAATTTGAAAAAATCACGTGACACCTCAAATGCTTTACAAACTTTATCAGATCTGCAAAATTCAATCCAGAACTCTTGGAAGGACAAATACTCTTGTTACATTTCTGGGTCTGTGCAGCACCATTTATGTCACTGTGAAGACAGCTTATTTCATTATGATAATGCTTCGATAATACTACTCTGAGAAAAGGACCTTTAGGGGCCTTTCCTGTTTTGTTCAAGAGCTACAGAACACATTTTATGTCGACTGGGTTTACTTGCACATATGTGTCTCATCCCTTGCCCTGGTACTGGTGTTAAAGAATCAAGACAAGCTCTAGGGCATTATTTCATGTGCGAAGGACAGCTTTAGGGAGCTTGACTGCCGAGCTATTCATGGCATGACACGGTTACACACCACAGCCCAAATACCACAGGACTACCAAGCCCTAGAGAAAGGTGAAAAGCCATACATCAGGAGCGCTCCCTCCAAGGATGCTCTAATTCAGAGCATGCCTACCTGTGGCAGGCTCTTTAGTGTTCATGCAGACAGCATGAGCTGTACCTTTACTGCCTGCTGGACTCAGTGGCAGGGCTGGCTTCTGCTCTGCCGTCTCAGACCGAGCCGTAACACAAGCATGCTCATACACACTGCATGTCTCAGGTGAGAGGAAATGATGCACTGTCCAAGTAATTAAAGCCCGGGGCTGAGGATAGATACACGCGAGACGGTCCAGTGCCGGAGCATCCAGGCCTACAGAGCAGCAAGTGGGTTTGAGATAAAAATCTATATCCAGCTAGAGCAATCTTACCCTCCCTGCAAGCCACACCAGCAATAGGGAGACAAACAGCAGCCCTTAAAAGTCTGTCTGCAAAATGCCTGGGAACAAGGAGCACCTGGATTTGAAAACACGTAACATTTCTTTCTCATTTCCCCTTTCCCAATTAATTCTTTGTCCACTTTTAATATGATCTATTTTGAAAACTTAAAGCCATTGAGGCAGTTATTCCCCAACATCTCTACTTTTCAGCTGAGTTCAGAACAGAACCAGGGGACACTTACACTTTCACAGCACTTCTGGCCACGTCTTCAAAAAGACATGTCAGAAACGTCAAGAAAGCGTGTCCTCAGGGAAGACTCAGCGTAGTGCTACAACCTCAAGATCTGCAAGTAGGATTAACATTAGCGGGTAACTGACGCATCTGGGTGGTAATTAATATTTTGCACATTTAATTTTTTTGCTCGTACCACTGTTGGAGCACAGAAGCTGCTTTTCTCCTAGACACCCTCTTTAACTATGAACATATGGACTCTGCTTTTGAATGCACAGCATTGTACAGGGTGAGTTCTCTGACTGGGACATGTGGTCCTGTTTGCTAGCTCCTGCTCAGACCATGGAACGTTCTTCCAGCCCCCAGCATCCAAAATGGGTGCTACTCTCCAGACCCCACAGTATTCTCACCCTATTAAGCAATAAGGAGCATTGCCAAAACTCTTCCTTCTCCCTTGCACAAAATGGGCTCCTAGACAGGTACCAGATCAAGCAAAAATCTTTTTAGAGTACTCTGAACTGACAATGGCGTTTTCATGGAGCAAGACACAGCGGCTGCTAAGAGCGCATGGATTCCTACAGTAGTGGGGGATGGAGGAGGCAGGCAATCATGTGCTCAAAGGCATGGGGAGGAAGAGGGGGAGGAGGAGAACAAGGAGAGAGAGAACAAAGTGTCAACATCTTAACTGGGACAGACAAAGAGCCAGTTCTTAGTAAGAACTTAATCCAGGATTAGCAAGAGGTCAGCTACCTCTGCAAGGAGACTGCACTAAAAGGAGCTAATTAGCTCTCCTTAATTGCACAAAAGAAACCACACAGAATTAAAGACATTCACAAGTAGCAGATCCCACCTCACCTAGGAAACAGAGCCCTACCTGTTGTCCTCAGTGCCATGCTCAAACAATCAGCACGTGGAAAGCCAAAAGCAGGAAAGGTGAAATGATGTTAGGAAAGAGGCTGCGGGGAGTTAGGCTCAGCATCAACAAGTGAAGCGTTGGAGCGGGAGCTGGAGCCTACATCACACAGGCCAAGCATTTTTAGCATGGCCAGTATCTTTCTAGACAGTTTCTTCAGCAACCACTACCATCCCATGTGGAACTGCCCAAGATCCTTACGGTAACTACAGCTATCACTTGCATAAACAGTATTATCTGTGAGGATATTTAATGCAGTTTTAGCCCTCTTTAATTCAATGTGATCTCTGAAAATGATGAGGAAGGACACCACAAGGGCAACCAGTCAGTTTTGCTGTGTAGGCCCAACTCTGCCCCGTAGGCTGAGGCTGACAGAATCACATCCCAACACGGGTAGGCATTGCATCGTGGTCAGGATAAACGGAGAGCACAAAGCAAATGCATCATGGATCACGGACAGGTAATAGCTTCCGGCCTGGAAACCACCAGTTCGGGATGCTGCAGTGGAAAACGCTGGCTGAGCTGACCTCCCACAAATTCTCTAATCATATATTGAATTTCTAATCATATATTACAAGGACACTTAAGGATATGCAAGTTCCCTGCCAGCTTCCACTTGATACTAAATCCATCTCTTTTTTCCTCTGAAACCATTATATGTTGTGTTCTAGTGCACTGATGATAAGCTGGTGCATATTTTACCCCAGAAGCAGTTGCGCTGCACTAACAGATAATTTATACAACAGTCAGTGTACTTGAAAATGAAGATTAACAAGCACATCAATAACGCTAACAGAAGTCTCCGAGATCAAGCACTAATAAAAGTAACTCCCGTATTTTATTTGTTTATAGCACCGTGCTGAGGGCTGGGCAGCTTGCATACAGAAAGGGCGCTCACCCTGAGGAGCTCACAGTGCAAGACTTCAACCGTGCAGTGAAAGGCATGAAGACGAAAGGCTGCGGTGATTGCAAACCTTGCTGCAATCGAGGGAGCCACCTTGGACCACCAGGGTCTGAGTGCACCCCAGCTGCAAGATCAGTGCCCAGGTTAAGAGAGGACGAAGAGAAAAGCAAAACAACAGGTTGACCAGGGGAAGACTATCATACACGCAAGGAAAAACAACAACAGAAACAGGAGATCACCCATTAATTACAGGTCCCTGTGGAATCATTAGAGTACTGCCTCCATTATCTGAGTATCCTTCTTTTCTTATCCCTTTGGGGCAGATTTAAATATCGTGCCATTGTACTTTCAGTTACATTGCGAAGGTAGCCACCAGGGGACAAGCAGCAGCAAAATTTCACCTCAAACCCAACCCAAACAAATCACATTCTTTGGATGCTACTCCGAATACGAGAAAGCCACATCCCCCCCTGCTCCCAGTAATTGGGCAGCAACCCTCACATATGCTCTTCCTGTACAAGCTCAGCACAAAGAGAGAATTCCCTAACATCTGGATAAAGCTTCAATAGCAGCCATTGGAGAGAGCAAAATACACGTCGGCTGTTCTGTGCCAGGGGCTGGGCTACAGCCAGTCTCCTGGTACAGACATGCCCCACTCCTTCAGTCCTCTCCACAACCACCACCACCCCTCCACTCCCTATTCCACACTGCACTGACTGAGCTGGAACAGCTCAGACCCATGCGTAGATTTATGAAGAGAAGGAAGAGGAAAGGGGAACTGAAAGGCTCTGACCTCTTTCTTCAGCACTGGCTGGTGCAGTGTGCGATTCTATGTTGTATAATTCAGTTACAGTTATGCCAGCTTCTCCACTGCTCCACGCTGTTCCAGTCTGCTTCTCCCAACCAGAATCAGCCCCCTAAAGCATTCCCCCAAAGCACTACCCCAATCTCTACCTTCAGACTCCTCCTGAGCCACCTCTGATTTTCAATCCCAGTACCCATTCACACACATTGGATTCATCCCCACTCTCACTGATTTGACTTTCTTAACCTCGCTTGACCCTTTCTTCCAGGATGGTCTCAGATTCCTGTAATCTTCTGCTGGGCTTACCCAGAAACTCACGTAACAACACTAAACAGCTACTCAGTCCAGCCCCTACCCCCATGAAGACAGAACATTGCTCCGTAAGAGTCTTGCTTGGCGTCTCCCCCCCCAGCCCCCCATCCCTTCCACCCCGACTTAGATTTCTCAGTCAAACCCTCTGTATCTCCGTCCCAGCCCTGCACTGCGTCAGGGCATCCTTTTTCCTGAGGAACTGCCTGAACTCACAACTCACGCACAAACACAAAGGAACCTGCATCCACAGGAAGGAGTCCTCCTGCCTGCCTGGGAGATGAAAAAGGACGAGCTCAATGGTTGCATCGCCACCTGTTACCACATCGCATTTTCCGGGGCGCAGCTGCGTGTCTTCCCTGCTCCTCTGCTCTCCGATTCTTAAACCACCATTTAAACTGCAGACAGAAGCAATTCTGCTGGGGGAGAGATCATTAAACCATTCAAGAATCTTACTGCTCCGATGCATTTTATGCTCTCAAAAGTAGTTGACAAAAAGATTCCCCACTCTGATAACAGCTTGGCATGGCTGAAACAAAGCCTTCTTTGCAACTTGCTCCCCAGCTCTGGCATCTGAACTGGCTGCTGCCCACTAGAAAGAAAAGCACCCACTGTCTCTTTAAGAATGCCCTGTAGCCCACATCACTAGAGCTCGGTTAACCCTGGCTGCTCCTCACTCCATTCGCTGATGACCGCTATGAAATTTCAGGACTTCCTCTCTTCTCCTCCTCTTACCTACCTGTGCTACTGCCCTGGTACAGCTTCTCCACGTTGTGGCACATCCCTGGCACGCCAAACATTTTTGCAGGGGCACTTTAGCAGAGCTTTATTAAATATCCCTGTACTCCCCGCTATAAAAACAACCAGGGAGTACTTCTGTGACAACAAAGGAGCAGAGCAGTCAGCGTGGACCTAAGCATCCCAATTGCCTCTAAAGTCAACTTCCTTACTCCCACAAAGCACTCTTCTCTGACTATTTGGTCATTGCTACAGACATACTGACTCTTCGTCTTGCTCGGCTAGAGGGACTATGCACAACTTCTCTAAACCTTATCAGACACAACACAAACCATCTACTTCCCCAATACAACAGCAGGCAGCACAGCCAGCAACAGGCGAAATATTTGTCTTCAACACATGGGTATTTCCAAATATAAACTCTTTGAAAGGCCATCTTCTACAGAGAGGTTATAAAACGCAGAAGGTAACAAGGCGACTCATATTGGAAGCGTATATAAACACACATGCAAAAACCTGTGTCGCAAGAAAAACAAGAGACTCTGACTGATTCTCTTCCAGGCAAAGCATGAAGAACGCTACCCTACCCCTTTGTCCTTGATTTTGTATCTACTCCAAACAGGCATAATGGAGGAAACAGAAAGTCATGTCCAGCAATTAAAATAATTGAGAAAGCAAGCACAGCTCGACAGTGCACAGGGTAAGAACACAAAGCAAATGAGACACGTGCTTGCAACACAATACAGAAGCAGGAAAGACTAAATGTCATTCAGAGCTACACAGTGTGATCAAACACATCTCATAGAAGCTGATGAAATATTTGCTCTGTATGATCAGTTAATCTCTACCAGGAACTTTATTAGAAGGGTGCCATATAACTAGAAAGATACTCTTACAGAGCACTGAGTTCAAAGGAAAGCAACAAAACCATCACAATATTCATGAGGCTCACTTATGAAAAGAAACTTGAAGGGTAAACAAAGTGAAGTGGTCAACAAATATTTGAAGAACGTAAATACCAAAGAGAAAGAGAAGCCGTATTAAAAGGTTTTATAACAACAAGCAATAGGATTATATTGAGGGAAAAAAACTCGGCTGAAGTCAAACCCTTGCACTCAAGAGCATGAGAGAAGCGGTATAAACCCATTCCCTTGTCATGTTTATAAGCAGCATTAGGTAACCATTAATAAAGAGAAAGCAGGGAACTGTCCCACATTGTCAGGAGCATGGATCAATGCCTCAATTCCATCAAGTTTTTTTTTCTGTCTCTAGTTCTGCTTTCCATAATTTTCCTAATAAGCAGCAGCCCAGCCCAGCCCAAGGACTTCTTGGTTACTGCTGTTTGCTAGCAATGCAAGACTCTTCAAAAGGTTTGCATTTGATTGGCGTTACAGCTGTTTGAGCGTTACAATTTAAAGAATCATTGTGACTCGCTGTATTTTGTTCCCAAAAGCTCCAAGTGAAACGTATCCACGTGATTTTGAGTTTCATGTGGGAAATCTTGCAAAGCGACACCTAAATCATCTGAAGTTCTTGATCCGGGCTGTGATCCTTGAAAGAACAGATGTCCTTACAACAATTATGGCATTTCCAAATACGAGCAAGACATAGGTTGCTTTGGGGCAATTATATGGATTCAGTTTGTGACTTTGGATAGATAAGTCACCTACGAGAAGTGCAGGGGATATGGCTGGCCGGTTTGCATCTCTGATGCTCGCTCTTACGTGTAGCTTGTTCTCCTTAAAGAACTGCTTTAAACTATAACAGTTTTTTGCTCTCCTAAGCCAAGCTTCCAGTAGGGAAGTTTTCTAGTACACCTCTATTAATAAACATGTTAAAAGTAAAAACGCCTTTAAATTCTGCGTGCCTCATCTGTAAACTGAGGTTAATACCACTTCCTTTCTTCTACCCTTTGTCCATCTTGACTTTTAGGATGTAAGCTCTACAGGACACAAACTGTCTCTGGAGGCGTGCACGAAAATCTCCTAGCACAGCAAGGCCCTTCTTTTAAGGGCCTCTCTCGCTGTAAAACAACACAATCTTAGAAACAGATCCATTCCCAAAATCAGTTGTGCTATCACCCGTCTTTGAAACAGAAACTCGGAAGAATCAATTGAGAACCTATTCTTCCTGTTGGAAAGGTTGGAAAAATAATATAACGGGCGTTTGAAGCAATGATGTAGTTTTACTGCCTTGAACCAGCCGCTGAATATTGCTCAGATTCTCTAAGCTCCAACCCCTCGACACATACCTTCTCTCATGGCCTACAGCTAAGTAACAGTTTGCCTCCCAAACCTCATTCCTAAAACGTACATCAGATTGAAGGCCACTACTTGAGTACACCATTTCTTAATAGTTGACAGCTCTGAAAAAAATAAATTCCAGTTTTGAGGCCTGCACAGCCACAACCCAGTCTCCTCGTGAGCAGAGGGCACTTCTTTCAGACCTCTATAGCTGCTTTATTTCTATTCCTACAGGGTCAGAAATACACCAAAATTATAGCTCTAACTTTCCCCCAGCTTTCTAAAATGCCTCTGTCTCCAGTGCAAACCTTTTAATTCACAGCATTTCATGTGCCATCGCAACACAAGTAAGGGATGAGACCTTACAAACAATTTCTCTGGAATCCTCAGACCTCGCCATCTCTTCCCCCTGTCATTTAAACACAGGCTTGCTCGCTTAGTATCTCACTAAAGGAACAATTCTGGTTAGAGAGAGCTGTTCTTACACTAAAGATATACAAGTCACGCTCCCGCCCCACCCCCTGCTAATTTGGTACCTTGTATTATGTGCATACATGGGCTTTTTTTTTCCTGTTACCAAATCTTTGCTACTCCTGAATATACACCCCCTTCTTTCCCACCAACTCTTTTTCATTCAGCTAATTTTCTCCTCCATTTTCCTTCTTCCAGTTCCAAGGCCTGAAATTAGGTGTGGTCAAGCCACATCCTTCCAAAGCCTGGTATTCCAAGTGGTTTGAAAGTGATTCAAAATAAATACCCCAAATATATATCTCCCCCCACCACCAAAAAAAACCCCAAACCAAAACCAAATTCCTCTTTCTCTGCTCCTTTGCCATATGCATAGAGCAGCTGTGACATTGTCAAATGAGAATGGCAGCATTTTACGTCTTTTGTTGGTTGAAAAAAGAAGCCAGAGCATCTATCCCCAGGTCACTTGGCTGTGACCACAGAGAGCATTCTGTCCAGGAAAAATGGTTACGGAGAATAAACCACTGGAAAATGTAAAGTATAATCAACAGTACAGACCTAAAGCTGGCCAAATGGAAAACTTTAGTAAAGGAGAAGCTCAGACAACATTCCACCATCTTGTATTCAGCATATGGCTCTGCAAGAGCATACAGAAATTACAAAAGGAAAAGCTACTGATTTACGTGCAACATTTGTTTTGGTCTCTCCATTTCCTGAACTTAGATATTTTATACTTGGATACTTTTATTGCTATTATATCTCAGTTTATATAATTTACTTTCACCAGACTTAACATACTGAAATTAGCAGTTACCATTCGTCATACATACCAATTATAATAATAATGGTAGTCTGCCATTAAGATGCACTTTCTAACCAGGACTGAAATCAGAGGCATGCAAGGGAAGATTCAAGCATAAACACAGCACCTGCTTCATCAACCAAAGGAACACCACTAACTAGTTTAGAATAGAGAGCGAAGAAGAGTCCTGTTCCCAAGGGCAATTTCAGTTGGTAAATAGGATTAAGCAAAACAAATCCTGACCAGGAGACAGCGATTCTTGCAGAATGTGCCACAAGAGCTTCGATGGCTCTTTCAGACCTTGAGCATGCCCACTTGCTGAGCAGAATAACCCTGACTGAGCAGAAATTTTAAGTATGTGAGTGTTTCCATTTAGTTCAACAGAACTATTAACACACACAGGGTGAATCACATGCTTACAAATTATGGAACACTGTTCAATATACCCCTTCTAGCACTTGGCACGTGTAAATATCAAACTGCTTCAGTGAGAGGGAGCACAGGGGTGGACGGAAGAGATGAATGGTATGCCTCATTTTGCAGACAGGGAAGCTGGAACAGAGATGATGATACAACTGATCAATGGCAGATCCAGGTATAAAACAGGCCTCTTGTGACTTCCAGCTCCAACAGCCAGGACCTTGCTTCTCATTTGAAGGGACCAAGCAGTTAAACAGCACACAACGGTCTCAGCTCCACACTTTAGCTTTGAAAGAGAAAAACAGTATCTGCTAAATTTTATCTACAGCCTCTTCTTGGCTGAATTTGGCTCCTTCCATGCTTTTTCCTCCTGCGTATGTGAGGAAAAGAATCTCTGGGGAAGCCTCACTGCAGCCTCATTCATCTCAACTTAAGGCCCTGAGCAAGCAATGGCTGCAGAATTCCAGAACGGTTCCAAGCAGTTTGCCCTTCACTTGACATTTATGAAGCTGCTGAAGAACTAGAGAGAGAGCAAGGTGATTTTTACCATCTGATAAACAGGAAAGGCAATTTTAGAGCAAAACAAATGATTAGGATTCAATTAGCCAAAATAATCTGCAGCCCAAGGAGAGATCTGAAGGAGAGATTCTGGGTGTTGGCAGCAAACTCTGCAAAGCGCAGCACCTTCATGGTGCAAGCCAAAGAACTCTTCTGTCTAGCTGCCCTCAGAGAGGTTTCAATAAGCACATATATATTAGATAATAAAATGATGGATGTTTATCCAACTTTAAATAAAAAATTGATGCCAGAAGCATACCACATAACAAGCACAAAACAGTAAGGGGGTACTTGTGCCAGTCTATCATCACACAGAGCTACAGCAAACCAAACCTCAGATCAAGGGCTTCAGGCAGTTTTTCTTCAAATAGTCTCCTTCCACCGTAATTTTGGGGGTTTTTTGTTCGGGTTTTTGGTTTGGGTTTTTTTTTGTTATTAAAATAGTCACCTCACTTGTACTTTATACCATATTACCACTGAAGGTATTAATTCAGTATGGTAGTATGCAGTCCAGGACAAAAACTGGTAATGAGCTGATCTTGGTTCTATTTCTGGCGCCATTAGTGACTACGAGTACAGTCTGGCCAAGTGAATTGCATGCAAGATTTTTCTTTGACATTAGTGCACTTGGATTAGGCTCCTATCTGCTTACTATCACTTTCCACTACTGAAAAGCTCAGATAAATTAGCACAAAACCTGCTGCTAACCACTTCATTGTACTATGAAACCATTTACAAAATAAATCTACCAATACTGCTCAAAGTTGTTCTCTGGGTCATCTGACACAACATCGTAACTTTTTTTCCTGTTCAAAGAGAAAGGATAGAAACTGTACTTTATGGACAGAGGTTCAGTCAAAATGTTCAGAATATTCTGGATGCAGGGAGAGACGAGCGACCTATTAATACGGTTTCCTCTTCCTACCGCATCAACAGCAAATGGGAACATTCTGATTTCGAAGATCCATTTGCAGGATTTTTAAGGAGTGAAAGCCTCTTCCTTCCAAAATGTTAGAACCATATTTATATGTATGTGGGTCACCTTTGATGGTTTTTAGCGGAGGATTATCAGCACCTATTTCCTCCTTTTGAATAAAAAGCACAAAGAAGGAAGATGTAGACGCAGAAGAATCGATGAAGACAGAGGAGAAAAGAACACTGAAATGTAACATTTTAACCTGTAACGTGAAGGTCGAACAGCACAATGTGCACAACAGCACAATTCTGTAACTTCAACAGAACTACTTTGCTAGCCTTCTCCAAAACATTGAGGAATAATTGATTTGGAAATTTATCTTTCACTTGCAATGCATTAGAACAAAATTCATTTTCACTGCACACGTTAGCTCTTTAAGCCTCCGCAGCATCGATATGAAATTGAAAGTGATTTAAATGGCTTCATTGTTTCACCATGTAATTTAGGAGGCAAGAATCCCAAACACCCAGGCTTGTCACCTTGCTGTATTACAGCAAGTGCTAATTCTCTACAACTGAGGGCGGAACGCATCCCTCCTGTCCCTTTGTCACTAACCTGTTATTTTAGACTTCAAAGAAGTCGCAAGACTAGACTGCAAGGACAGAGCTGGGTAGGACTAGTGTGATAACTTTACGAACCCCCTCCCTCCCCTCGTACATACTGATGGCCCTGAGACACTGACAAATCAACTGAAAGGGCAGGAGTCGTTAGCCCGGTCTAGATCCAAAGAACTCCTGAAGTTACAGCTCTACAGCATGCATAACTGAAACTGCTTAATGTTAATCTTCACTGCTCCCTGACATCAAACAACTTCTAATTTTAGCTCTGCTGTTCTGTAACCCTACCTAGTTCCCATCCCACCCCCACAACTATATAATAGATCCTTCCTTCAGATAAGTAGGGTGTTGGAACATTGAGAGGTTTTTTTTCTCACCCACAGGCACTAGCAGAAAAATGAATTACAGATTTATTTTAGGTGGAGCCTTTGGGCCTTATTTTCTCTGCAGGTTCCATGTAGCAGGTTCTGTGGCTCAGAAACATTCCAGTCAACAAATCAGCACAACCAACGCAGAAGGAACCACAAAAGGAAGGAAAATCAGATGAGCAGAGTTTTGTTCAGTATCCCATTTATGGGACATCAAGTTCAGCTACCCGCTTGCTTTTGCGCCTGCAAGACTCTTCGATCATTTGATTCTCATTTTTAATAAAAGATCCAAATTAGTATCCATCTATGCTGGATTATGAGCTCCCCAAAACTCCTAACAAGGAAGAATGCCAACGGCAAGCAGCACTGCCTGAGATTTGAGGGGAGAGAAAGCCTGCCTGCCCTGCTGTTGTAGTTTCTGGCTTTCTGAAATTTAAAGCTCGGGGCCTGGCGCATTATAGTCCCTAAGGATCCCTGAGATAACGGTGATGTAAGACTGGAAGCAAAAGTTCTCTCTTGCAATGCCGTGTCACAACATAAAGACGTATACAACGGTGCTAAAACATTATACTGTGACATGAAGATGACCTATTAAACCAAGATACTAGGCCCTGACGAGACAAACGTATGTTGTCATATGATGATAACAACGTACTAGGGGACTGCAGCATCATTTCTGATACCAGGATGTTGTACCAGAGCAGTATGATGCTGCGCTAGTACATCAGGACCTTGCATCATGATACAAATACAGCCACGTTTTGATGTCATAAAGCTATGATGGTTAACATGAGGATTCTGCTGTACTGCAGCATACTGTGACCACCTAATGACTCCACGGTATGCAGCTATGCTGGGATATGATACCAGATGGTGATGAGATCATTTTGGGCAGAATTAGGTGGCGTACTGCAAAAACGCATGACATCGTATTAGAGATCAGCACATTGTCTTGTGCCAAAACAAGCTTGCACCGAGGCTCAGAGATGGCCAGAGCTCCCCGATAAAACGCGCTGCATTATTTTGTGCAATCTAACAGCACAAAATGAACGGGTGGTCTAAAAACAGGCAAGAGCAAGTCCTCTTCCTAACGGTCAGAGTGGGCTGCTCCTGCTGACAGCATTCTGTCCCTGTGCTACTGCCCTTCCTGGTACAGAAAGAAATCATGTGTCTCGCTGAGAACGGCTCCATAAGGAAATCTGCATTAACCCCAGCAGTGCCATCTAGAACTGGATTCACCACTTCTACAGTAAGGACCAAAAGATCTGTTTGTACGCCACGCATTTGACATGTTTTTTTCCTTTAGACAAATACTAACCCTGTGAAGCCATTTCGTTGCAAATATCGGAGGCTGTACAACCCACATTAAAGTACCCTGACCGAGAGTGACAAACAGCAAAGAGCAGAGAACTCTGTATTCCATACTTAGATCTGTGCTCCTCTAGAACCATGCCAATCAGTACAGTAGTGACAACCACATAGACTTCAGTGAAACAGGACTTGAAATAACATCCTTAGCTCACCCCTTCTGTGCCTGGATGTTGCAGCGCGATCAAATAGATAAAACTGCCTGGAAACATCCTAGAGGGAGAACAGAGTAACTACTGCAAAGATCCAAAATACCGTATACTTTTATTTAATAAGGCAAGCGATCAGTATATTTGACTTGTGTCTCTTTGGGAGAGGAAGATGAAGGGGGGATGCTGAAGAGGTAGCCCAAGCAGGGCTTGGTTAGCATTCTTCAAGCGTTTTGGGGAGAGCCAGGGGAACTGATCAGGACCTTTACTGCACCCCCCACCAGAACACACGCACCCAGGACAGCACAGTGCCCCTAGGACCCTGCCAGGAGCCCGAGGCGGAGAAAACTCAGAGGGAAGAGCGTCACCTACTGAAACACGGCTAGCATTTCATCCAGCACAGGAGCAATCTTCTTCTGTCCCCTATCCAGCCCCTGAATCTACCAGCCTCATTTACTTGGCTCTGAAGTCCGAAAAAATTAACAGACTGGCTTCGACCTCAATTGTTATAAATGCTGTGATAGAACTGGGCATGCAAAAGCTCTCCAATTACACGATTAACAAAACCGCCCAGCGTTGCTCATGGATAGGTACAGAAACGAATGCAGCAGGGTGCCATGTTATTGCAGATACACATGATCACAGCATTTAGAACACATGCTTCGCTCTCCTGGTAGTACGCTAAGCTATTATGCAACTCAACAGCCCAACAGCATACCACATAAAGCAGCAAATCAGTACAAGAGTTGGGCTTTTTTTTATTTAAAAAAAAGAAACAAATTGTGTAAGATTTTCCAATGCTAATGGCTATACCATTTGTACAGTCTATGTTACACATGGCTGTACGCACATCGGAAAATTTCAAAGGCTCTCAGTATAATTAAAGACAAAATTAGAGAAATTAGAAAAAGAGATGACCTATTGAGTCATGCCTGGCTCTAGTCTGTCCCCTGGGGCCCAGTGCAAGATGCTTCCTAGTGCTGTGCTGAAGTGCGTTTATTTTTTTACACAGAAAAAAAGAAGCGATAAGAAATAAAACAACAAATGAAAAATAACTTCACTGTTTTCTCACACTTTACAGGAAAGGATCTCAAAGCGCTAAATTCATACTGATGCAAAACCGCACACTTGAGAGGGAAGCTGTTATTTCTATGATTACTTCCTTTTTCATTACAGAGAAAAAGGTTTAAGAAAAAGAAACAGGCCCGCACATTGCTCTTGCCATCCACTTTGCAATTTCAATCCAAAGTCACATTCCACTATTAGCTATGGAACCGTTCCCATCTGATAAAGTTCTGATTAAATCAATTTCATCACAATAATTCAAAGACTATTTACTCCAACTAAGTAGTTTTGACATACTAGAGATTTAAAACAGTTTTGATACACTCAAGATTTTATATAAATCGTTGCTGGCCAAGTTTATGTTAGAGAGATACGTAACTACATCCCTGCACATTACATACACATCCATTTACCTACCCATATAAAATACAAACTCGACCAACAACAATATTTACATGCAAACGTTTTAGATACACACACATCTTTGTTGATCGACTTTTCACCCACACAATGTTTTCTTTCGCTGCCCACTTGCCCAAACCCGGAGAGTTTTCCCCCCAAAACACCCAGGAACGATCCCAGAATCAACGAGCACTTCAGTACCTTCCAGGAAGCTGTTAGTTCCCTCCACTCCCAACTCTTAAGACATTATTACAGAACCACGCCAGCGAGGTGCCTCCCCAAAAGCAGCTATTGAAAGGACAAGCTGAGCAGGAGCCATTCCACACGTAGGATTCAAAACACTTTCTCCACCCTCCTTCAGAAAAAACCGCACACGCTTATTTTCCCTGTACGCAAACGGGTACCGAGCCCAGACGCTCAGGTGTGCGGCTGTTATCTGCGTGCACACACAGATGCAAATTCATGCACAGCCATAGCGAAAGCCGGG
>VYZV01027159.1:14712-35529 GCA_013401275.1 Pandion haliaetus | reverse complement strand
GGGGGGGGGGGGGGGGGGGGGAGGGAGAAGTAGAGTTAAAAATAAGGCTGCCAAAAGGCATTTCTACTCACACAACCTCCCCGGGAGTGGGAAACCTGCCCCTAAAGCACCCTCTAGCGTCACTTTCTCATACAGCAGCAAAGCAGGCTTCTGCCAGCATCCCCTCCCCCTCCTTGGCTTCTCGGACAAACTGCCACTGACAGTAATGCAGACTCCCGTATTTCTCTCCCACCTGTAACCGTCGCCTAGAACATCAACATTTCAAGATTTTCTCAAATCTTACAATAAAAGCAACAAACAGAGACTGTGGCTACAACGTAACTTCCTCCCAGAACCTGAATCCCCATCATCAACCCCAGCACTAGTACCAATCCCAGCATCGGGGAAAAGGATCAGGAGAAAGTAAATATGTGGATAGACAAAGTAAGAAGTTGCCAAGCGAAACCACTTACGCACAGTGAGGCCGGCAGCATTTCCATCCTACCTTTGCTGTCGCCATATCAGACGTCTCCATGTTTTCTGCTTGGCCTATTAGTAAACAAGAGCATTGAAGGAGAAGGGAGGGGAGAGAAAGGGAAAGTCAAAAGAGGATGAAGAAGAGAAGACAAACAACTCGACAGGAGGATGAGAGCAATAAGAAAGTTACTTAAGAGCTAGTCCCAAGTTTTCCCTCCTGCCCCCAGAGATGGGCAGAAAAAGCATCTCAAGCAGATGGTCCCAACTTAGATACTTGACTGGACTCTGGCACAAGACCTCAGTCATCGCCATTGCCATCCCCACCCCCACCCCCCAACTCCTCCCCCCTGCCACCACCCAAAGGTCTAGTAGGATGCTGAGTAACAGAGAGGACCCTCCTCCCAGCTTTCTTTTCAAGTCTGAGCTTCTGCAGGGCGCAGGCAAGTAACCCACCTTCCAGACGTGCTCTCGCTCTATGGGAAGGGAGAGTGACACGACCAACCCCCCCAAATGGGTACTTAAGGGATCAGGAGAAAGGAAGAAAGCAAGTGGGTTCTGGGCAGTGCACAGGTAAAGGAGGAGTGATCAGACATGAGGAAGGTGGAAGTAGGGAAGGAAGAGGCAGCTTCTGAAAGGAAAGAGTGAAAGGGGTCAGCCAGACAGACAGAGAAGCAATGGTGCAAAATAAGCATACCAGAGACAGACCATTTAAAGAGAGAGATTTACACGTGCAGAGAAAAAATGCAAGGTGGCGGCTAGTCATCTGCACCCTACTGAGAACACTCACCTCAGAGTAATACTCAGAAATGAATGGGCCTAAACTAGGAACTCTTTGGTGCACACTCTCAGCTCAGGCTGAAAATATCAAGTCATCATCTAAGGCAAAATTTGTCTCAGCATCAAGAAGCATCCGTAGCTGTCGGGGCCCTGCCTGGCTGAGGCCGGCCCGGATTGGCGGAGCAGAGTGACTTCACGCCGCCCCGTTCATCACCGAGCTTCTCCCTCCCCGGTCCTGCAGGCTCCTCCTGGCCTACTTTACTACAGTAAATCAGTCCAGAGCTATCTATTAGCTAGCCAGCTCAGGAACCGTTGCACGCAGCTCCTCGGAGCTCTCTGGCACTAGCAAACCAGACAGACGTGAGCAATCTTGGCTGGGAGGGAGGTAGAAAAAACACTGCAGAGCTCAGTCAAATTAAGAGCCTCTGAGGGCTCAAAACATCACTGCTTGAAAGTGCTTATTCATACAACAGTGCAGCGCGCTGTGCTCAGGCACACAGCAGGCACCGCAGTATAGTACACAAAGACGAGGGGCTCCGGCAAGTGATTTACAACACACTAAACAGTTTACACACGTTGAAAGGCAGCTATGTAGTCTCTGCAAAACCATACCACTACTATTCCCTTGCCTACAGGCATACACACATGCGCACACATGCCCAGAGCAGACCCGCTGGGTTTTATTACAGTAAGTATTTTGCAGTCCTGCCATTAGGATGCACTAGAATCTATATAACAGATGTCACCATCATGCAGATGTGCAATGTAAACAGCAAAGAGGGCCCAGCAATCCACAGACAGACAACATTACTTAGCACTCAGACCACCTCTAATGAGGGCCATCAGTATACCATATACACCGAGAACACTCCCACCAGGTCCTATCTTGGCATACGGGAAATGTGTATTTCTGGTATGTGTTTCTGTTGTCATGCATTCACACAGTCACCTGCTTATACATATCGAGGCTAGCACACTTCACCTTTTTACTCAGCATATTCAAATACATCAACCTCGTGCCTGTCAGGGGACATAAAGCCCATCTTGTGAGCACATATTTGTATTTCTATCTCCATCCCAAGCATTGCTGTGGATATAAAGCAGCTTCAACATACCTGATCCGATGCCATGTAGGAAAAATATCACCACACCACCAGAGTTAGTTACACTCACTAAGATAAGGATTGCCATCTTTGTTGTGCGCTAGATGAATTTCCAAATACCTCCTATGCTATAACATTGATGACAGTAGTCCAAAAAGTAACCATAAGACATCCAGTGGTTACAGAGATACACAAACAGCAAAAGCACACACTGTGGACAATCTACTCCCCAACCCCTCTTTTATGGGGCTGCTGAAGTCCCTTAATGGCAGCCTACTCATTTGCGTGCATTTTGCTACAGGCATTCACAGCAGCATGGGGGGGAAAAAAAACCCAAACCAACAGCCTCATGAAGGACCTTCAGCAAATCCTAAGCTAGAGAACCAGTAAAGCCTGACTTTGCAATTCAGAAAAAGTTGACTTTCCATGTTGCAGTCTCTTTACAGCTGAGGCTATCTGTAGTTCCAGCAGGGCGCAATAGCTCACGAACTTAAGAGCAAACAGGAAACATCTCCTGAGGAAGTCCACTTCTCGGAAGGGTGCAACCCACTATGACACACTTGAGGTCTGGGTAAGAATTCAAAGCTCTATAAATAGCTACAGGAATAGTCATGTTAGCTCCAGGTCTGAGCTTGTAATTGCCTCCAAAAGGGTATCTTACAAATTAGAAAACATTGCTTGTTATAAGCACTACCTGAAAGTGTCACTGTCCCTTCAAATAGTCAAAAACTGCCACAACTTACAGCCATTAGGGCGTCCTCTGTATAGATACCATCATTGTGGCTTTACTACTGCCCATCATTACAGTTCTAGCTTTGCTCTAACCAGAGCAGACTCACCTCTGAAAGATTCATGGTAACTGAAAAATTTACTTTTTCAAGTAACCACACAGTGGAAACAAGGGGCTTAGAAGGCTCAGACACATTAGTTCCCTAGAAAAGGTGCGTGACCAGCAGGCACAGAATGCAACATACTACCTGTGAAGCACCACTTCAGCTACAGTTTGATTCTCCCATATGGCAAGAAAGGAAAGTCTGCAGGATTTGGGGGAGCAGTAAAAAAAAAAAAACCCAACCCAACCCTGTGCCTCTGCAAAACATGCATGCAAAACCTGTTAGTAACAGAACTAGCAGGAGGGAAACCTAGAAGCAGATCAGGAAACATTCTGGGGAGAGAGAAAGAGCTGCTACGAAGAATGCCAGAATGTAACGAAGAGATAGTTTAACTGTTATGCACCTCCGTGTACAGGTGTACAGATCCCCAGGAAAATGTGCCAGACGGATAAACTCCTGAATCCTTTCCGAAGTCAGTGTTCTGCAGCTCTACATCCTCTGCTGTCAGAGAAAATCATATGCAGTCACAGCATCTGCAAGCTAGGGCACACCTCCATTTCCCCAGGAAAAAAAAAAACAAAACAAAACAAAACAAAACAAAAAACCAAAAAACAAAAACCAATCTCAGCAAGGACTCCCTCTTTGCTGCAGCAGCTGGGAAGTCACATGAGACTTCATTTCCAGAAAGAAAATATTCATTTCACACTCTTGGCATGATGGGAGCTGTAGTCAAACTGTACACAGAACAGAAAGTGCCTGTAAGCCATTTCTTTCTAAGCTGTGTGAATGCAATATTTGTCATGGCATGCAAGTTAGAGCTTAGGGTCTTGGAAGGGACAGCAACGTAGAACAGCACCATAGAAGCACTGTACCTTCAGCTATCCTGGAAGAGAATGGAAAGAAGATCCCCTCCATCAAAAGGTGAAGAAAAATAATTTCCTATAGAGACTTTGGAGGAGGAAGATACTATAATGTAAGGAAAAAGAGGATCAGTATCAGGAGGGTAGAAACTGGGATGATTCAGATTGCTACTGCTGCTTTCTTGAGCAAGAGGGCTGCTGCTTTCACAGAGTCTTTTGGCTCTTTTTCCCCTCATTGTCTTGCATGTTTTGAACTCTCAGACTTCCATTTGCTTGAAATGGTGCAATAACCTCTCCCACCCCAGAAAAGACTCATTCCCTCTGAAAAGGGGCAGGCTAACAACAGAAAACTTCATGACTTATGGCATGCTTCGTAGAGAAATTCCTCCTCGATGTGAATTCGTCAGGAAATGAAAAGTCATCTTCCAGTTTTTACTTTCCTTTGCAAATAACTTGCAGCCACTGGTGAAAAGGCAGTAAGACTTCATTACCTTGGGCAGAAATATTATGGCCTGATCATCTCCCTTTTCATTTAGGTCAAGTTGTTCTGAAATAGCTCATGGCATGAAAGAAGTCACATCACAGCATCGCCCAAGACCTTAACAGAACAAGATTTTCACTCTGCATAATGCTGAACATCTCGTCTCTAAAAATCAGAGTACTTCACAGCGCCCAACAGCCAAGACACTGTGGATCCTTTGTAGCTTAAGTCTTTCCAAAGTACATCAAGCTAAATCTTTATGTGGAGTCCAACAACCTTCAGTCTTTGGGCTGACACTGCCTAAGGGATAATCCATAGACACACACAGGTAGCACACCAGAGAAACAAAGCCTTCTGTACTCATCTGGACCCATGGGGCATCTAATGCAATATCCTATCCTGGGCAAAAAACTAACCTCGTATTTTTCAGATAAATGGGTGAAAACATCGTAGCAAGAACATACACCGCAATATTTTGACTTTAAGAATAAAAACCCTAGAGGAACAGCGGCAAATTCATGAGGAAGAGAAAGGTCCTGGATCCTTCGTTTCTGAAACCTGAGACAGAAGAAAGTAGCTAAAGCAGGTGTTTAAGACCTGGGTCTTGAGCCCAAGCTTCCAGTTGGCGGACAGAGAGGTACTTCACATCGGCATTGAAAGCCTCCCACAGCCCAAGACATTCACTGCCTCTTGCACGTTCAAGGGGTCTTCCAGTAGCAGTGGCACCAGCAGCAGGGTAGAACAAAGGATGCCAGGCTGCAAATAGGAATACAATACAGAAGATGCCTGTTTTCCCACAGTGTCACATACCACAAAGCTACACTTCGTTGGGGAACCCAGAATAAAGATTCCTAGTTTCTGAGGGGACTGATGCATGGCAGGTGCTGCACAAAGCAACAGCCTGCTCAAGCTCACATAAAGAAGTCAGGGTGCTTACATGTCTAAGCCTGAAGCAAAGATTCTTTTTCAGAGTAGAGAAATAACAAAATCTTACAATGCTGGAAGCTTTGTTAGACCCATATCCCTCAAGCAGGCCCATATTACATATGGTCCACCATTTAAACAAGAGGAAGGGGTTAGAGAGAGAAAGCACATAACAGAGCATACTACAACCAAAGACTTGGGACAGGGTACTTCAGAGGGGAGGGAAAACAAGCAGTAGAAGAGGCTTAAGGAAAAGTATTAGCTCAAACTTGCAGGAGAACAGGAAAAAAAAAAAAAGCAGAGGGGCTCAAGGACTGACCTTGACTAGTACTATTACAATGCCTGCCCTTGTTACGATGCGTGGTGCAGCGGGGAGACGCATGCTGCCGTCTTATCACCGAAACGCACAACAAATACTCTGCAAAGGCCAAGAAAGAAATGGATGGGAGGAAAAACAAGGAACGAGGAGAAGGAAAAGAAATGCAGAGGTCAGTGAGCACTCACACGGTTACAGTCATCTGCAGAAATGGGGAAGTCTGTCCAAGTGCCAATGTGCTCCCCAGCAACCTGAGCAAGCGTCACTTCAGCAGCAAGGGAGCAAAACGCTGTTGAATTGAAAGAGGGTAGAATCCAGCTTGTTTACACATGCACAGTAGTTTTGGGGGAAAAGCGGCACAGAGCAGCGAGTAACCTCAGAATCCACCGTGGAAAGACATCATGCCACCACTGAGACAGTTCTAGGACCGCTTTTACTGATATTATTGTAGCCACTGCAGTTGGCCTCAGAGGGAAGAAGCAGTGACTGGGCTGATGAGAAGGCAGAGCTATGGAGAGATCTCCAAAGAGCTTGATCTGCGCAAGAGGCACCGGTCTTTCTCTGCTCTCAGATTTCTTCCATCACAATTTTAAAGGCACAGCTGCCTTTAAGTCTCTGCCAGATATGCTGCTACTATGAGAGAAGACAGAATTAAGAATTCTCTATTGAAACAAAAAGAATTTGAGATTAATAATTACCAGAATGAAATTCTCAAGGCCAGAATTAACCAACTACCATTTTTCTTGAACTAGACTGTCCATTACCAGGTGGAAGCTAACACGGCTTTTCCCAAGTCTTCTGAAACAGGGGGAGAAAAACTGGTTTGAGCATCAACACCACCACCAGTTTTCTTCTCGGTGAAAAGCATGAGCGTTTAGCTCAGAAGGAAGCCAGAGTACGGCTTGCAGAGGTAGAGTCCATAAAAGCATGTTCCAAGCCCAGCTGACCCATTACAAGGAACTTTTTCTGCTCTTTGCCTTTTCTGCCAGGACTCTCTGATCCACTGGTAAATAAAGCAGCCTGTACAGCTCAGTCTGAGCTATCAGGTCACCGTAGGGGAACCTGTATACTTTATGCTTCATGATTAAGGTGCCCCCCGCTTCTCTCACCAACAAATGAGCACCAATTAACACTTCTTCCCAGGGACACACAGACGACCTCCTCTTACTGTGTCCAATGCTCTACTAAATGGAGCCCATCTCAGTGTGGAGAGAAAGTATGTAAATAGAGGCAGGCAAAGTACAAAGTTACAGGGATCTCTTTGTAAAGTACGTAACATTTAACTGCCTCTTAGATTAAGTAGCTCTCCTTTGTACACTGCGTTTCCAAACAGCATCTTATTTCCCACGGTCATGGAAAGCAGCAAGAATTAAGAATGTACTTACCTTCACCACATATTTCCCCTGCTCCCCACCCTATATTGTTTCTGTTTCTTTATTTTTTATCACAACTCATTTTGAATGCTTGCTATTTCCCCATTTAGACAGCCAAGTCTAAAGTGTAAAGATGCACATATTTTCCAAGGTAACCACTGCATATACTTGAACACACCAAAGATACGTAGCACTCAGAGCGGGGAAGAGGCCATGATAAAGCATTTATGTACTAACTGTAAAGTTAGAAAAAATCTGATTTGTTCAGGGACTCACATTGAGAGCAATCTGTACAGCAGATAGCAGCTATCTTACAAGAGTAGAAGGATGTTTCACCAAGCAAATCCAAAATAATTTGATTTCTCAGTTCAGACAAGTGCCCTTAGATTTTGGGGAAATTTTTCCGTCCCTACAGAAAAGTAAGAAGAAATATCCTGCATTCAGCAGCTGGGTTTCAGAAACAGCTGATGACTGCACTGGAAACGAGGGCCTGTAAAGGTCTCTATAAGGGCAGAAGCGCATGCATTCAAGCTGAAAAAAAGCTGTTCCCAGATCCCCTTCCACCACTCTCATAACCTGCCAGAGTCTCAGGGGAAGCTGAGGCAGCAGCTGCATGGGTCAGCAGCACTTTCTCCTCCAGATGCAGTCCGAAGCTTAGGCAGAATGATCAGCCTCCCTCTGTGCATTCAGCTGTCCTAAGCAATCAGCTAGAAAGCCAGGACTGTAAACAGCAATGCCAGTTCTGATTTAGACATATAGTATGGTCCCAGATTCTCAAAAAATTGAAGTGGGAGAGCTTTTAAAAAAAAAAAAAAAAAAAAAAATGCAAGCCTTCAGTTTCTGCCTTTCAATATATGCCAGTCCTGTCTACCAATTTATTGGCTCAAGTGGGTTTTAACTTGCTTATCCCTGCAATACTTCTCCCCACCTAGTCACTTCAGCATTTATCTTCTTTTCTATGCCCACTGCGTGTCAAACAAGTCACTATAAATTAGGAGATTTTGCTCCATCTCATCTCCTCTCTAGGACTGTTAGGTAAAGCTTGAAAGCTTTGAGCTCTCATTAACAATCAAGGCAGACTAAAGCTGTAGCAACTCAAGCGGATATTGCCTTGAGATACCCTTCTCACTCCACTGCCTGGAATTACAAACCCCTGTACTAAGGATGGCAAAAGAGACGCTACGTACTCCTTGCAGACACCGCCATCAGCATCTCGGTCTGCTAACTTGAGTACTCAACAGCAGCACAAGCTGAGACACCGTATGGTCCCCTCTTCAGCTGGGATGTCCGTTTGGCATCACATTTTAGTCTTTTATTGGTGATTACTAAGTGGATACACAGGCCTCATTTCTACCTCCCAGGCAGTATTCTGGAGAGAGAAACGCCCCTTTCAAACTGCCTTTATGGCTCCATAGGCCACAGAGAAGCTAAAGGACAAGTTCTGTTATCTGCATTCTCCCGTACTATTTGTCTTCTCTGTCAACTGGCTGTTGGCTTAGATTTACAGTTTGAGTTCTGTGCAGCTAAGATCACCTTTTGCTTCCACTTAAATAGTACACCAGGTCCCAGACTATGACCAGGAATCCTAGGCATTGCTGTATGCAAATAACATTAACAAAATATTTCAGTAACACGTGACAAACTAGATTTGCAGCTATTCTATCTGGGGGGCAAAAAAGAGGAAGAGACCTGGTTAAAGACCAAAGAAGAAACACGGAACTCCAGAATGATATTTTGAGATGTACTTTTTTGCTGTTTGCCCAGATGTTTCCCCAAACATCCCCGTCCCTCCACATGGAAAAGAGATTAGAAAAAGGGGACCTGAAGAGCTGTACACCATCCCATCCCATTTTATTTTAACAGCACCTTTGTTTTACTGCACTGCATTAATCAGTCACACCGCAGAAGATGGAAGCAAGGAACCACGTACTTTCAGAGCTTTTCTTTGCGGCGGGAGCGCCAGGCACATTCACGACATGACTCATAGGTACATACTGGTTTCTGATGACATCTCGGTTAAAATGTTCCCAGCGTGAAGAAAGGTGGGTTTCTCTGACAGGGAGACAAAGAGGTATTGCCTACATGATGCCCTTTTTGAGGAAACCCTGCACTGATTTCTAGCATCCGTTCATTTCTATAAGTGTTATCAAGAAGAGGAGAGATCACTGGTACAGTTAAAAATCCCCAGACCCTTCAGTTTGGGCACATGCAATAAAATTGGAAGGATGGTTATAGCCCCTGTATGTGTCCCAGGCCACACCCCAGCTTAAAAAGGCATCCCCATCAAAAGGGATGTGTTCCACACCTTGGGAAACCCTGGCCTAGAGACTTAAAGTAGAAGTCTGCAATACAGGTTCTATAGCAGCCGCTCCCTGCATCACTGCATAAACCTGGCCACGCACTAACAGAATTAAGCGTCAGGCTCCCCAGAAACCCCCTCACCTCTCTGCACCTTTGAACCCCCTAGCTCTGGCTGCGAGAGGCTGAAATCAGTTAAGTTCTGAGACTCTCTGATGGCTAATTTTACAGCAGGATTGAAGTTTTACTGCTGCAACAGAAGCCCACAATGGCCTTGTCTGTCATTATTGATCTTGCCCTTTGTCTGAAAACAGTCCAGCTGTTGACCAAATAATCTCAAGAGGCCCTAAAGCAGGCTTAATGCCAACACTTTCTGTCTCAGAATGCCCTCCTTCTCCACATTTGGTATGAAATGCAAGGAGGTGCAAGCAGAACTAAATCTAAATTAGTCTTCTGAACAACCGGCCTCACTGTCGACAGCCAGTTGGCATCTCACAGCAATGACTACTTAAAAAAAAAAAGTCCTGGGTGCAACATGCAAGCAGGAAAACAAAGCTGGAATTGCAATACATTCTGCACCACAGCCACTGCTTGACTGCAACGCTCCTTGGTAGAGTTGAGGTAGCAAAACTTGGGTACTTCTAAGCACGTTATTTACGCCAAGAAACCCTGTCCAAGGAGTACAGGGAAATATCTTTGAGTAGCTCACACCAAGCTGTAGATACCAGCATGCTCTTCAGCATCCAGCTGGTAGCCTCACTCCCTCAGACCTGCTGTTAGCAACACAGGGAAGGCTCCAAGGCACAAGTGAATGCTTTGTTGCAAGGTGAAACCATGCAAACTGCTCAGCAGCTGACAGCGTACTTCAGAAAAAAGCCTGCTTACAAGGGCCAAGGCAGCTTACATACAGAACCAGAGATCTATGAAAGGGGATGGTTAATTATAATGCATCCCTTCTCTGCCACTTCTCCACATGCTTCAAGACAGCTGCCATAGTATTCTGAGAATCACAGTATTCCCAGAGGATACAGAGCTGATGGGGTGACCATTACTTAAGGTCTGCAAGTGAAGTACAGTTACACAACTGAAACTTCTGCTCTTGGGAACAGGAAGGAAGGGTAAGGAGTCTGCCCAGTGTCTCAGATAGGAAAAAGAAGGACATTAAAACGCCTCTTCACCACCTCCTCATGTTCCTGAGTATCACGAGCTAGTGACGCAGCCATATGAGGTCTGTCAGACCTCCTCTGCATTCAGAGATATGCAAGGCACATTGGGGTTTATCTGATCTTAACTAACACTAGTCCAATAGAGTCAGAACTGATCAGGAAATGGAGGACCTGGATCTAAATCCTGGTTTGTCCTACTGTTATACATAGTGTAAGATCATGCTTTTTCTTGCAAAGTTACATTACTGATCTGTATGTAGCTTCTCACACTACAAGCTCTGTCTCAGAGTTACTGTTTTTAGAAGGGAAATAGGCAGGTATCATTTTGCCATGACAGCTTGGAATAGAAGGCCAGATTTTAATAATTATTTCTTTTTAGTGATGGTGGGGATTCACACAATCTATTTTACTTATTGTCTGCACAAAAACTGTCCATGATATCAATAAAACTGTCTCAAGAGTGGCAATCAGCTAATACCCAAAGGTATGATATTTGGCTACATTACTGTAGATAGCATAAAACTACCCTGTTCTCAAGTTTGCCTTGAACTCTTCAAAGCTCCAGACTCCCATGCGCTGAGCAACAACCACCACGGAGTACAGGAAAAGGCACAAGGAAGCCAATTAATCCTGCAAGGTCTCCTCTTCGTCTCTGGCCCCAGTAAGACACAGAGAGGAGGGGCATCTGTCCTTCCATACCCCTGACAGTCACAGAGGAGGGAACAACAGGAACTATCCCCGCCTTGCTTCAAATCAAAGTGCTCTCAATTCAGCCTCCTTAAAATAAAAGGATAACAAGAATGGAAGAGATTGCAAGTGTAGCACAATTTGATGAATCAAATCCAATACTGATTTTCTACAAAAAGAACAGCCTTACCTCCACTGACAGCAGACCAGACACACTCTGCAATTAACAACAGCCCATCTTCAAAAGAAAAAAACAACGTTGGCATATGAGGAACAGAGAGCAGGTGATACTTCCATTCACGCTAACTCTGCTGACAGTAGCCAATCTGGCAATCCAAGTGAAAGAGAGCTGATCTTAAGCTGCTCTTGTCTTCTACAGCAGAGAATCAATGCTGGGGCTCAGGAAGCAGCAGCAGCCAGAAGGTGAGAAGGGAGAAAGGACACTAGCTCTGAATCTAAATATTAACCATCTTTCCTACGTGGCAAAGGAGACTTGTGCCATTCTGGTTAATCTTTCTATTAAGTCCAACTGACTTGGAGTTTGGAGCTAGATATAAATACCAAGTCACCCTAAAGTTATTGCAAGAGCATCAGGGCTCTGGCCTGGGACCCTCCGAGAGCTCATTAACTTGCAAGTCTTCTCCACAAGGTCTTTAGCACCACTTTTGAAACCCTTCCTAAAAGCATCCATCCGCGATGGTTAAAAGTTACTCGGGGATTTGACTAGCATTACGACCCTTCCTGTCAAGGACTTGAAATTCAGGCATCCCTTAGAGCTAGCATGGTTGGAAAGAGCAGTGAGCTGGTCCCCCCCCAAATTTTACACTCTTACCAGAAAGCCACAGCTGTTTTCTACTTAATCCTCACCTTTAAAACAGCATCCATTCCCTTTTACTCCAGTAAGCTCTTCTCCTTAATAATGCAGGAGGCCTGCACCATGCTGCGTGGGCTGTCATAGCCCAGGCGACAGAGAGCTCATGCACTGTGTCCCTTGCAAAATCATCACATCCAGACACACAAACAAGGGTCCCCGGGCTCTGTTGGCCCCTACCCTCCCCTTTCAAGAACAGACCCAGCATGCATGGGCACCTTTTGCTCTCAGTTCTCACCTGTCTATCTTCAGCTCCCCCGAGCAATGGAAAAAACCTTCCACTCCCCCTGAAGCTACAGAGGTAGCAATCTTTGCCGTGCCTCCAACTTGCAGGCAAACAGGGGCACAGTACGTTAGTGCCAACTCCTTTCTATCAAGGGGAAAGGGACACAGGCTAGGAACATGCAGCATAAGCAAGCCCTGGGTACATAAATAAAATATGGAATTCATCCTGACCTCTTACACACGCCCCAAGGATGTCATTTTGGCACATTTTCAAAGTTTGACTTCTTTTCTGATCTTTACACAACTTCCTGGGAATCCAAGCAACCAACAGAATTTCTTAAGCTGTCATAAGTCCATGACATCAGTCTATATTATAAAGTCTTAAGACATAAGCTTATGTCTTAAGCTGTTCCCTAATCTCCTTGCAAGCTCTCTCGTGAATTTTGATCCATTATTTGAGAAACCCTTATTAGCTTACACAAAGGAAAACCAAGCCCTGCAGCCCTGGAACTAGCAGAATAAGGTACTGCACAGTTTAAGGGGCAAATTAAGCCGCAGCCAAGATGTAGGACATATCACACTCTGAGACATCTTAAAACTAACTGCTCTTCCCCATTTCCTCCGTTTTGCTATGATTTCTAAATGTAAATCATTTTGATTTACATTTCATTTTTAATGTAAATCATTTTTATATGATCTCATGTAAACTGCCACTCGCTTCTCTCCTCCATTTCCCCATTGCCTATTGCTTTCCATCCTTGTACTTTCCATGCTCTCCTCTCTTCAACAGTTTGTCTCCTCCTCTGACTGAGTACGAGTCTAGGGACGGATTCTTCCCCTGGTTCAGTAGCTTAACCTTTACTCTTAATTAAAACACAGTCTGCATCCTAAACCCGATGGGTGCCTCGGTATCATGACAAAGAACAAATCCTTGGATCAAGCAGAAGCAGACTCATGAACTTGGACTTAATCTAGATGAAAGCTCAAGGTAATTCATACATTTCCTTGTCTTGTTACAGTGATTATGGAGCCTGTTGCGCACACACATCTCATTCAAGTCTCTGGCTGTCTCCATCCCAACCTCACCCACCCTTTGAATTACTTTAAGTAAAGCTGCTATTGCGAGCACAATTATTTGGACACTCAGTAACTCAGCTCTGCCTCTCTTTGTACTTACACAGTTGTGGTGTTTCAGCATCTGAGCAACTCACACTTAGTTCACCACCTCTGTTTTCCTGTGAGGTAAAAAAGGAATTCTCCATATTTCATTTATAGCAACGTGAAATTTCTCACCCAAACTCACCCAGGCAGAGAGCAAGGAACTGAGCCCTAAATTCATGCAAAACCTGACTCTTTCTAGCCTGTCCAACTAACCTCTCCCTGTTGAGGCTCTAAAAATACCCATAAAACACAGTTACCCCAAACCAAAATAAAATCTGTATAGGCTTCTTCTCAGCATAAAGCAGGCATGACAGACACTTGACAACTTACATGACTTTGCAGAAGGAAAGCTTTTTCCGCAGCGAAGATACACGCAGATGGCAGACCTGCTTCACTGCTGTGCTGCAGGATGCGTTTTCAGGGTAGTGGTTCTGGACCATGGCAGTACTTTGAAAAGCACAAGCCAACAGTAGCACTCACACCTCGAGAGAAAGAATTGCTAGAGAGCACAGAATGCGTCTGCCAGCAGCAGGACAAAATTCTCAGTCTTCTCTGAAAAGACCTGGGGGTTGGAGCACGGTCCTTGGAAGTCCACCACTGAGAAGTTTAACTCCACTAGCAGCACCCCCTGGTACCATCTTGTACAGCAAGAGCAGGCATGCAGTTCAAATCTTGGCTATACCTAGTCCAGAGTTCAGCCATCCTCAGTTTTGTATTCGTCCTTTTATCCCAGAGTCAACTTAGCAACTCAGCTTCCCTTTACTTGTGGCTGGAGTAGCTTCTTTCAGCACTTTGCCAGATGTACTGAGGTTGGTACAGATTCTAACTTGCTCTCTGCTCTAATCCTTCAAGTGCAGCCCAGGCGCCTTCTGCCTGCGATATCAGAGGCAGCACGTCAAGAGAAGGTGCACCTTCCAGTACATACCACATGGTTTCTTGCTCGCCCCTCTTCTGCCCTACTCTGCTTAGCTTTTGTCACAACTTACAGGACTGCTGAAACCCTGGGTGGTTGTGGTTTTGTTCAAGGTTTGGGGGGTTTAAGAGGTGCTGTACGATAGTCAACTGATCAAGTGAACAGAACTGCCTGTAGGTCTTTGTAACAGAAGCAGAAAGCTCCATACCTGTGGGTGGAGGAATTTTTGTTAGTGGTCAAAAATACCACTGTAAGATCAGCAAGAAAGACCCTCCTCATTCAGTTTTCAAGAGTCTAGCAGATTCAAGATGCCTCAGAAACAACCTTCAACTTTGTTAATAGGAATAGCAAATAGCAAGTTCTCAAAGGTTTTGTTAGCCTTCTCACTAATTCCTGTCCAGCTTCACACCTCACATGAAACTCAAAATGTGTTTGAGTTGTTTTTTTTGGGTAAGTTTCATGAGCACAAGCCACCGGTATCCAAAGGAAGACTATATTAGCAAAGGAGGGAAAAAACCAAAGTGGCAAAGGCAATTTACTAGCCCTCGTATGGATCATTTAAGGATCAGTATCCTCCATGAAAACAGAAGTTTTTTAATTTGTAATTAAATCTAGGCAGCAGCAATATTGCAGGTCCCCAATAAGAGACGTCTGCAGGCTCACCACCACCCCAGCTCCGCTTAAATAGGCCTGAGATCTGATTGTGCCACACCTAAAACATGTCAGTTCCAGACAGAAAGATATACTTAGCACCAGTCTAGAGGCTCCAGTCTAGTCTAGATCTGAAACAGGCAGCACCTCCAAATGATTCCCCTTCTTGCTATGCCCAGAAATCCCCCATCCGAGTATCAACGAAGCCTAACCCTGTTTAACCTATGAAATCCCAGATCAAATGGTATAACAGCATACATTAAAGGAAGCCCAGGTATCACCTAAGTACCCATCTGCTTTGCTGTCAGATTCTTTATTTCCTGGTTGGAAACACCGCTCCCCACTAGTGGATTATGCCAGGCTCCACCAGAGGCTGGTAATTGGAGTGAAACATATGGAGGAAAAGGTTAGCTACAACTACCAAGTGCTAATTCTGTGCCAAACTCTGTTGGGATATTAATTAGCTCTTCAGGGTCAGGATGTTCTCTCAAGTGAGTCAATTCCCCAGACGCCTACTCAGCTGCTCCTCAGTTCTTACTCCATCCATTGGCCTTTGACATCACAGTGAGGAATCTGAGTTCAGTAAGCATTTGCCCTACTACACAGTTTGTAAGAAAGACCTCTGACCTCAGAGACAGCTCATGGGGAGTAACTGAGTAACAGGCGTGAAACAATGCTCTTGTGAGGGACCTTGCCCAGATACAAGCATGCAGAGTGGAAGACACCACATTCAGATGCTTCTTGTAACCCACTACGCAGCAACACAAAGGAAGCCGTTCCCAAATCTCGGCATATGCCCTCCTGCGGGCTCACCATAATCCCTGGTCACAAGATCAGCCACGTAAAATGCAACATAACTCCACTGTGCAATGCAGTAACAAAACAATGGGAATTTCAGAAACCAAAGTCCCAGTGTAACACTAGTCCCATGAAGGTTAGCAGGGAAACAGGCCTGCAGGATCTGGCCCGGGATAGAAAGGTGGTAGTAGCTCAAGGTTCATAGTTCATGCACAGCAGAATAAACGAAGTAGATTCAGGCTCAAAAGATGAGCTACAAGATACAGCAAAACTCTTAATCATACAGCTCTGAGCAAAGCAACAATAAATCATGCACAGAAATAAGCATTCATATTTCAACAGCTTTTGTGCCAATGCTGCAATTTGAAGCAGTCATTAATCAACCTAAAGTACAAGAAACTTAAGTTTCTTCTGGAAGTGCATAGCAGTTCTCACGCAGCTGCTACACATGAGCTCTAGATACCTTAGGACTGTCACAACACATCAGAAGTGAAATACAGCAGCCAAGCTCAATATTGTCTTTGCTGAGGACAAGAACCACACGCAAAATTTCGCTCTTGTATTTTTAAGGATCAGAGCTGCTAATCAATACACAGCAAGTTTGATAAAGCTGTCTGTGCCAGCTACAGTTTTGGGGAATGAGCCTCAAAAGAAAATGCAGGGTACTTCAGGAGCTGGATGCATTTGTCCCACAAGTTCTACTTTTAAGTAGGTGAAAAATGCATCTTTTTAGACATTGGCAAGACCACTATAAATTGCATTTCTTGTTAAACAACTCTGAGAAATACAGGGAAAATAAATAAGGACCTCAACCAGCCCACCCCATGTAATTTCACTGAGGGGTTCCAGGCATTCCCCCAATTCAGCCGTGAAGAGACTTACCTGTCCTCACGCATATGAGGGCTCAAGAACCGGGACGATTCATCATCGTGGCTGCTTTGCTGGCTGCTCTGCTGGCTGCTGCAGCATGAGACAGGAAAACAGAAGCAATTAGACGGATTTGGATAAAGTCCCTACAAAACACTCTGGTTTAAAGCCAGAACAAGAAAAAACATAAGGTTCATACTTCATGTTTGGGAACGCAAAGAGAAAATAACAGAATACAGTAAGTTCATATCTGATTTACAACAGGCATGACTGGTTTGAAGCCTCTTAACCTCACTTAGTGACACTTTTCCTACGAACTTTCTGAAATACAAAAGTGACCTTGCACATTGCCTATACGCAGTTTCACCATGCCATCCCAGAACAGCTTCTTACAGCTTAACATTCAAATACGAAACTGCTGCACGTTTACGTACCCCTCACTTCTCGGCAGCAGGACAAAACAACAGTTAAAATGAACTCTTAAGGATGAAGTGGCCAACATTAAATTTCTGGTGGAGAGTTGCACGCTGAGCCCACAAGATGTCACTCTGCCCCTTTAAATAGGTGTTTGGGGGGCAGATTTTTTTTTTTGGTTTTTTTTTCCATGCACATCTACTGTATGGAGTTAGCCTTGTTCCCTTCTAGCAGCCTCCTCCTGCTCCAGGGCCTCATCAGGGTTCCTGCGTCTCATTTCTATAGCTTCATTTCTTTGCAAGACCTTTCCTTCTGAGCAGTAGATAGCTCTGATTCTGCCTTCAGGTAATATGCTGCAGCACAAAGAGCAGATGTTCCTGGGCCAGCCTCAGCCTACTCTGCCGGGGTACCACTGGCTATGGAGTCATGGCAACACAGCTTCAGCAGAAATTGCACAGTCCCACCCGGGACACTTGGTACACTTGCCTGAGCACACAGGCTGTGCTAAAAATTTTGTGGTTGGTAGGACCTAGACCATTCAAATAAAACTAGTTCAGGTACGCATACGCATGCTTGCAACCACAGCTTCTACTGCACTGTCAACAGACCTGCACAGCACAGTGCCCAAAGGTACAGAAATGCAACTACAGTATCAAAAAGGACCAAATTGCACCTTTTCATTCTTAAGAGCAATAACTCTCAGCTAGTAACATCTAGTTTGGGGGGAAGACACAGTACCCAAAACACTACAATAGGATTTTTCCATGAAGTCTACTTGTCTGTTGGTTTTGTTTTTTTGTTTTTTTGTTTTTTTACCTGGCGTTGACCTTTTCAACCACTATAAAGGAGGATCCTATCTCTTGGAACAAAATGCTTCTGCTGTGCAAGCATTCCCTAAGTTCTCTCCATTTCAGCAATACTCCCTCTCCCTCTTTAAACTGATTTCTCAAAAAAAAAAAATTAACAGAAATTTTTTTTCTTCTCTAGATGTACTCTATGCTTGCATAAAGAAATTATGGCTATTCTTACCGACACCTACTTATGCTTTACAACTCAACTACAGAAAGGATACTTCAAAAGGTAACAAGTATATTGACTTGTATCAATTAAGTCCCATGCAAAAAAACCCAAACAAACAAACAAAAAAACCTTTTACCACCACAGACTATTAACAGAGAAAATACTTGAAAAAGTTGAGAAGTTTATCTATAATCTTGTCTTCATACTTCCAAGGAACGACGAAATACAGCCAAGAAGGCAGGGGAGGAACTAGAACCAGCAAGTACCTCTGACACGATGAGAACTACACACTTTGGTACTAAACAGCATTTCTTCAGCAAATCTGTATAAATAAATGGTTCTAACAAGCCCCCATGTTCACTTTTTAGGAATCTGAACCCCTAAAATGCCTGTCCTCCCCCACAAAGTATTCTTCCAATTAGTTTGTTTTCCTGGACGACTGTTCACAATTTTTAAGGTTAGCATATAACAGTCCTTTAACATGACTTTTTTTTTTTCTTCACTCTTTTTTTAAAAAAAATAAATAAATAAAACAAAGGAGAGAAGGGGAGGGACTTTCTCTTCCCCTTTGAGATCAGAATTTTTGCCAAAGAGGTTTGCAGTTTCCTCTGAAAAGAAAAAAGGCAGCGAGTCTTATTTTCAGTTAATATTTTCATCAACCACCTCGATTTCGACCAGATGCTTCTCCGAGATCTTCAAGGACTCCATCTTACTGAACATGACCTTTCCGAAAAAGCACAGTAGCTGTCTTGGGAACCCACTTAGCATTTGAGAGACACCACACACACCTGGCACTGTCCGCTCTTTTTGCTGCCTGTTCAGAACACAAGACAGAAAACTGTTCCTTGCTGTTAAGACAGAAAGGAGAGCAGCCTGAACCTTTCAGAAAAAACTAATTAGTGATCGATATTTACAAAGTCCTCAAATAATATAGAAACTAGCTTTTGAGGTTAGCATACAAAAACCCACAAGAATCACACAATATTTATGACTTTCAGCTACAGACTTAAAGTACGTGTGTTGCACTGAAGCCACAGGCATGCATCTTGTGCAGGCACATACACACAATCCCTTAGAGCATACTTTGCTTCTTTCCCCATTGCACAGTATATAGTTTTACCATCAGAGCCAAGACAGGTAAATGTTTTTGCAAAAGCCTCTCAGCAAGGGGACAGATTCGGTTTTCTGCTCCCACACCCACATACTTAGTCATTCTTAAGTGTCTCACTGTAGAAAGGATAATCAGAGAATAAGAATTCTATATTGGCTTCAAGCTATAAATCAACAGCTGGGTAAGAGCAATATACCCCCACAAGTAAATAAACATCCTTCCTGTACTGCTGAACTTAATTAAAGCCCAGTGAACTGGTTTGGAAAGAGCTCAAAAGGAACCACACTTTCCCTCCTAATTCAAAGGAATTATCACCCTTCTGATACGAGAAAGCATGGCAGGAACTATTTCTACAACTACTTGATTCTTCATTAAAAAAACCCTCCCACAAAACTTTGCCATTTCAATTCAGATCAAGCAGATATAACAAAACTTACCAAAGGAGAATTCCCAATATATCACAGCCTAACAACAGCACCTGCAATGCAGGTAACCCCGTGTGAAAGTTTACTTTTGGACAGCTATACAAGACAAACCTTAGACCTTTTCATGCTCACCCACCCATCGTTAAAAGTCTCGTTCAGAAAGTCCTCCAAATCAAGGTTTAAATTTTAATGGAATCCAGATATTGCAACACATTGCAATACAACACCTTACCCCCTTGTCACTTATGAACACCAGATTACAAGCAATGAAACAAACTCAGACCAGGAGAGAGAAATTAGTTTTTACCCACTTGTCTCTCTTGACGGTATTCAACATGAGCTACGTTTCACTACAACAGTGTTTTGCATGGAAGCTTTGCAAAAGTTTGTGAGCTTTTCACACAGAGAAAATCATTTCAACATTTTGAATATTAGACGGTGCAGCTGTTCAATTCCGTAAAACGTACAGAGCGGTTGAAATGCAGAGCCTATTGTTTTATTATGTTTTTCAGTCCATTTTAAGTTGACCTGCTTTTAAGATGACAGTGTTCCTTTGAGACGGTGTAACAAGTTACTGTTGTCATACTGGAGATAATATAGGGAGATAAGAAAGGTATGATTTGTACTGCAGAGTACTGGGGAGAAGATTTTAGATACAGTCATGTCAGTTTTGTATCTACAGAGAAGGCCAAAAGCTGGTTAAAAAAAATCTCAGGAAATCAGCAAAACAAGCTTATCTCACTCCAAACCTCGGCAATGATAAACTTGAATTTGGACAAGGCTTAAATCTTTGGGTGCAGAGGCCCAGCATGCCCCTTTCTTATAATTTTAAAGACACTAAGCATAACTTTAAGGCTTATGCCCTGTGGTTTTCCAGCAATTCTCATGCTAACACTCAGACTCATAACATCACTTACTACTTTGGAAACTAATGAAGAGTTTTTAAATACAGATTAACCATGTCTTTTAACAATTAAATCTTTGAAGAGTTTACTTCCACCGCTCTTCCAAATACAAAAGAAACATCTTCTACTGTTGTTCTGATCATATACCACTTCGTTTGAATCTGGAGATTTAAAAAAAAAAA
>VYZV01027159.1:0-14695 GCA_013401275.1 Pandion haliaetus | reverse complement strand
AGCAAGTTTTGCACTTTTTGCAAGACTTCTGTATACTGAAGGAAAATAAGAGTCAATTTTGCAGTGGAAGAAGCTCTGTATTGTTTGAGAAACAGCAGTGTATCTTGATAGGTGTATAAAGGAAAACAGATCCTCAGACATCTTCAAAATCAAATTTGTGTTCTATTTCTTATTTTCTTAATGATATCGGCTCAGTTGCCAGTTCATCTTTCCACCGCATCAGAAGACCCAACCACCACTCTTCTACAGGAAAAAATACATTCCTAAGAATGCTTGTTCTGTTACCCTTCGTTTCCACCATTGTAATCTGTTGCAAGTCTTAAATAGTTTTTGACTTCGTGACCCACGTACACACACATCCTTAGATGAACACTCACGAAACAGTTACACAAAAGAATCATCTTTTCCAAATCGTGCCAGAAGTGAACGTGAACAGACTGCTGGCACTAAAAAAAAAAAAAGTTCAAAACTTGCTTTTGTGTCTTAAATATTTTAAAATTTCTCTCGCACTTGTTCTTGGGAAGTTATGAGCTATAAACTAGATTTTGTACTATTCTTATCCTCCTGCCTTTTTTTTTTTTTTTAATGAGTCTCATTTTATTCTGAGATTTCATTCTCTGAATAAGGTGATTTTTACATTTACAAAGCTTTTCAGCTATTTGAACTATAGGGTTCTTTTCATCCTCACAGCTAAAAGCACAAAGACTTGAATCTACCTGCCTTAAAATACATCAAAATGTAATCAGGGTGTCTGAAGAACTGCCACTGGAAAGAGCATAGCAGTACCAATATCTGGTGAGAGTTAGGCTTACTTCCAAGCTGGCAAAGAAATTAAATACATCATACCTTTTAAAGGGTATTTTTATATTGTCAAAATCCATGTTATTTTAAGCCAAAACTCTTTTTAATTAACTCTAAAAGATTCGTGATGAAAAAGGAATATTTTAGACCGTGAATTCCATGATGTGCAGTCTTCACTTGAAAACTCTTCTGATACGTGTTCTTGCCCATCATTCCTTAGCAACATAAACACGGGATAATAAAACTAGAGAGAACTTCAAGCCTCAGGTGTGTCAGAAGAAAAGGTCCCTTTCAGTGTTTTCCCACAGGGGGGCATTAGGAACCTGGCAAACAAAACAACAATTTTACCTTGCGATTTCACCTTCCTGCTCTGTCCATCCTTCCCAGAACGTAGCCCCCCTCACACTTCTCATGGAAGAGCAGAAATGGACCTCCCAGTCCCAGGTGCTTAACGACACCTCGTTGTCCTTGGCAAATTAAATCCCTGCCATCAAAAGCACTGCGTTACTATGGTTGCACGGATACAGAAATGACTGTGCCATTACAGCTGCCAAGGAACTGCCAGGTGGAGGGGAAGGAGAATGGAGCGTAAGGGACATGCATGGGAAATCGCTGACCTAAGTTCCAAGGGAGAGCAGTCTCCCTTATCAAGAAGGGCTGTCCCTCGATAGACCTAAAGCTTTCAGTCTGTGAATTAAGAGCCAGAGCACCTTCAGTGACACAGCTTTCCCACAGGTGCTGCAAGTTCCCACACTCAGCATACAAGTGTAAAGTTGTCAGGGGAAACACATCCTTAACACTGAAGGCAGCGAGCTAACATCAGGCTTTATTAAAAAGGTAAGGAAGATCCATGTTCAGCAAACTAACTGCTGAACTGATACCAAGCCCTGTGGGAGGCAGGTACCACAACCTTTCTGAGGATCACAGCACCCTTTCTGTTTACACAGCCCTGCTCCACCTAAGGACTGACTCTGAAGGAGTTTATTCAAAGAAATAGGTGGCAAGCACCCTATTTCTGTGCACATTTCACTGCAGTTGAAATGTGGATATGCAGAGGCAAGAGGAAAACTAGTACCCAAGCTCAGGCAGCAAATCAGTGCAACAAATGGAAGGCAGAGCTGGAAGGTGAAATTTCAAGTGCCTTTTTTAATCTAAACTTAGAGCATGCACTACCTGGAGCCTAACACATTGCCAGCATTCCCAAGAACCGAAGGGGCACTTCCTACTCCAGACATTCACATCTTTTTAATAACTCCATTTCATAGATGGAGGGATGTAAAGCAATGTTTACAGTCTAAACCCATTAGTAATGATCAAAACAGGTAAGGGGCAGTTGCATATATCATATAGACCATCATCATAATTAGTAACAATTGTGTCCTTTGCAATTAGTCCAATTGTGTCTGTCAATCTGTAGCAGAGTCATCTTCCCTCCTTGCTGGCAGGGGTTACAAGGGGCAGAAAGGGCAAGTTTTCTCCTCTCACTGCATTCATTTCATCAACATCGTATTCAACAGGAACAACAGACATCTTGAACTTCAAAACACAATCCAGTGGAAAACAACTGTGGTAATGAACACGATGATCGTTTAATACTATCAACAGGCACAGTGCTGCATAAGACATGAAATTCAGTCAGTACAATGGTAAATAGTTGCTGACTAGATAAGATCGACAGCATTTAAGTTCCAGGCTGTTTGTAAACCGGTTAATTTTGACACCCTTGTGTGACTGGTCATCCTAAACCAGGCAAACACTGAAAGGCAAATATTTTAAAAAAAAAAAAAACAACCAACAAAACACTAACTACTGCACAAAGCCAGTAAGATTCAGCCAAAAAAAGAAGAAAAAGCTGGTGGGATTCACAGCCACTTAGCACACATTATCATAAGCAAATGACAAAAACCTGCAGTCACAGCAAACAGTCCATCAGTACTCCTCATAAGAAATATGCATGCATCAGTTTAAAACAAATTCAGTTGACTGGAAGCACAAATTAGGTCTCATTTGAACTTGCAGGTTCAAAAAGGAAAAAGATTACATTAACAGCCAAGTTGCACATTACATTAATAGCCATCATTCGTGCACTCTCACATTTCAGAGTAGAAGAGATACCACATAAATGGAAGTTTGTGCTTACGGACTTTCCAAAGCTACCAAAAGCAGAGAAGATGGGCTGTTTACTACAGAGATCTATGTCCAAAAACCCCCACAACTTGTGCCATTTTTGCTTTGAAGATGCAAGAGTACCAATACCAGCTAAATACCCAACTACGTATTCAAGTCCCAAATCCAATCCATAGGATATGCACACATCACTCGCGTTGCTTCACTTTTCTCCAGAAAGCAAAGTTTTAAATATAGTTTAAAAGGTTAACAAGGAGAGACATTTTCCAAAACCTTGGGACAGTATTAAAACATGTAAAAAAACAAATCATTTCTGCCAACACCTCTCTACACTCGAAAACACACCACGTCTGACATTTGTCATCCCAAAAACCTCAATTAACAAACTCCAGCTACAAGCAGAACATGAAAAAAGGCAACCCATTTGCCTCTTCCGTTATGAAATCCCTATGGAGCTGTCAGTTCCTCGCACAAATGAGGTTTCAACAAGAATTTTTTCAAAACTGGAAAAAGCGAAAGTGCACTGGCAATCCCAGTACACACACATCTACCACTTCCTGCGGCAGCTTGCTCTATTTCTAACAAAGGAGAAGCCCCAGTTCTCCTCTGACCTAAAACTGAAACATGGAAGTTCATGAAAGCCAGAGAAACAGAGAACTACAGAATTTACAGAGCTAACTCATTTTGCATCTTCTTTGAATTGCACGGCATGAAGTGAACAAGACCTTAGTCCACCAAGCCTTTCTAGTCCTCTCTAACCATAAGCCGCGCAGGGCTTTAACAGTTTTCTCTTCATCAAGTACTTTTTCCGAGGTTAGTAAATACTGCCACTAATATTGTCTAAAGACAGTAGTCTCCTTGGATTGCATTTCCATCGTGTGAGAGGCTCTATAGCCTTTACTCTTGTAGCTTTTGGGGGTTTTATTTTTCATATTTAACAGTTACTTTGGGGACAAAATCACGTCACTGTCTCAGGCTTTCATGAGAGCTTTTTCCTCTAACACACCACAATATTTTTCCTAGGTGTGGAAGAACGAAAAAGGTGAATGAAGCATTAACGTATTCCCAGAAACATTCAGAATTAATTTCTATTTTATTAAGGAAAGCAAAAGCACTATGAACTACTTGAAATTAAAGATTCATTTATTTTTATAAGAAAATTCAGAACAACACACTTATGTGTAAATATTTTTAGCACAAGTTCCAACAAATCAGCAGTTCACTGTTAACTGATATATCTCACAAGGGTGACCAAGGGACTTCACAAGTGAACTTTTTTCCTAAGGAAAAAAAATTTTTTTTACCTCTTTCTGCCACTGAATGTGCAGAGTAGCAGCCGCAGCGAGTAGAGCCAGTGTTGAACAGTGTTAAAGATTTTCCCAATGTCATTTGTTTCGTATTCTCAGATAAGCTATGAAGATTTTTTTTTCTGTAAAACCTCTACAGTTATGTGTCCAGCAGCTCAAGAAACCTCTGTCTCCTGAGCACATACCCTTTTCTAAGACAAGATGAGATGGAATGCTTCCAATAATATCCTTCACTTTTAACACCTTACGTTAGAGGCATTTTAGGACATAGGCGAGTCTTTCGCTTTAGCTGAACCTGTCATTTAGGACTTCAGTAAGTGTCACTTTCCAGCAGAAGACCAAACTGAGTATATTCATCTTTTGAAATGTCAAGAGCTACAGCACTATCTATTTCCCACTGATCCAACAAAATCAACAAGTTTTACATTCTTTGGAGCACCGACATTTTGCATTTCATCATTAACTAGTCTGGATGCTGCGATTGACCAAATTTGTCTTTAGGCCAAACACTAACAGAAGACAAACCGGGTGAGCTTGGAGAGCTAAAGGGAAAGGGAGGTCTGGAAAGGGGCTGCAGGCATCAGGACACAACAGCTTCCAGGACCTCCTGCAAAAGCAAATTCAGCAAGGAATAACAACGAGCAAAAGATGATTCAAACCTTTTACCATCCTTGGCATTGTGGCTTATTTCTTCTCACAGTAGGGGAGCACATTCAGATTACCACTAGTATGATATTTGCCCAGCATGAATGCCTCACAGGAGAAGAACAAAAGAGTTACCATACTTCAGCTATCACATATGTACTGTTGTTGAGCATTCACACAGGAGCCTGTCAGGCAACAACAGTGCAGGGCCCACCTACCTACTCTCAGCTTCTGCCAGTAGTAAGGTGGAAGCACAGGATCTCAGTCCAATACTGATTTTAGGCCAAAAGGAGAGCAGTCTTTTAAGCCCAAGTGATCTACCCTCTCAGCAGTTCTTGCCTTACACATCAGGAATCACATGCAGTTCTGGAGATTACTAGCACGGGTGGCTTTAAGAAATAAATAATAAATTAAAGCAGATACACGCTCACATCGCCACATGAATAATGCATGTTCGTTACATGCATAGCAAAATGCTAACAGATTGCATCTACTAGCCTGTGAGGAAAGAAACATCATCATGCCTTAATAAAAAATCTGTGCACTTGTGTGCAGGGTTCATACTTTATAAAGCTGTACGCAGGTAAATAACTTCTACCATTAGCTGGGTAGGAGACGATGGCTGGGGAGTATAGGTAAGAAGCTGTCTGCATCCCTTCTAAAAATCATCCTATTTATCATCTGTATAGGCCCTCAGAGCACCAAACTTGTAGTTTGGATCATCATGATTTTGTACAAGTTACAGGGAAACTTCCACCCCTGAGAAATGGCTTCTTCGCACTTTTCCAACCTTGAACAAAACCGTGTCATAGGCAAGCAAAGCTCTCAGATGCCATCTCTGCTGTTTAATGAAAAGAAATAAATAGTCTCTCTTCTGCTCTCACTATCAGCCATCTAACAGCTTTTGGAGCACCAGCAGGTAAACAAACCTTAAAATTATCCAGGCTGTTAAAAACTAACCAGTGATATAGAACACTTTGTAGGCTGGAGTTTCCAGATGAAAAAAGCAGCCAGCCTTCACCAGACCTGGAGCATTACAGACAGCATTTTCGAGTCCTAAAAGCATTTGTTTATTCACTTGGAAGCTTACTGTATGCTAATGGTCACAGAGCTATTGCTCTTGCTCAGGGGCATGTGGAAAACACATGCATCACTGGAGTAAGTCAGCTGGTACACAGTTTGCTCTCAACTACCAGCTTTGCTGGGAAAACCCTGCCATACAAACAGGCAGATATCAGGCCACATGAAGGGGGTAAAGGTTACTAGACTCTAAAAAAATTCCAACTGCTTGATAACAATTTAACTAGAAAGAGGGAGTGACTGGAAGCAAACTGCATTCATTTCTCTGGTGGGAACCTCATGCTGATGGCTGCCTCCTTTACCAGGTGAAATTTGGGAACCTGCATACTTAATAGGTACCTGCACTCCTAGCAGATGTATGGCACACCGACCACATTGGGAATCCTGTTACAATTAACCAGCTGGACAGTTCAAGCATCATCACTGTAGCTCAAACACCAAGACAAGGCTTGGCGGAAAAACCACTGGATGAAATGCTTCAGCCTTTACTCTGCTACGGTAGTCCCTGTTGCACTTGAACAAGTGAATAGTACAGCAAATGACATTACTAGCATCTGTTACAAACAGCAACAACATACATAATAAAACAGCAGCAAGAAAGAGCCAGTGCTCTAGATGACCCAGTCTAAAAGTAGGGGAAAGTAAACAGGTAGTATCTACCTGCTTTCAGAAAGCCAGCTGCCTGCCCTGGTATTTTAGAACAGGGTTTCACGCACAACATCCTCGGGGCACAGGAAGGTTTACCCCACGGCGCTAGCTGCTAGTCTCTTGCAAATTAAGGCCACAAAAACCTTTAGGGTTCATCACTCTTTCTGTGACTAACTCCCCACAGGTTCTGCTTTCTCTGTGTTGTTTCCATGCCTGCTGTGTTTTGAAAGCCCAGTGATGATGATTGCGTTCTGCAAGCCCAGAGGCTCAGCGCAAAGTGACTGGCAAACTGGTTTGGTTTTTTTTCCTCTGGACTAGAAAAGAAAAATTCCATTGGAAAACATCATGTTTCCCATTGCAAAAGGGATAAGATTTGGAGCCTGCTACATACGAAGAAAGGAGGTGCCGTGCTGGCTTTGGTATGCTAATGCCACTTAATCCATCAACCGCATCAACTTTTTTCCACTCACTGCTTCAAAAACATAACGAGGGTTAAGGCAGAAATGTCTTGGTGATGAATAAGCAGAAAGCTATTGGCATAGCCATGGAGATACCATGTGTACAAGCATGAACTAAGTTCTCTTGCACATTTGCACTGAAAGAAATGTGTTTTGGCCTCTGTCTCAAACACATTCACCATCAATAAATCCAATTTTATCCTTCGGCTGAAAAGCCATCCTCTCTGTTGAACTTCAGGCACGAACTTTGTGATTCTGACACTTCAGCATATGCCCTGTGCATTACCTTTCCCCTGTTTCCTATAACTGAATCGCTACTTGTTAAGTAACTTAAGTAAAAATCAGTAATATTTCTCAACCCAGAGATGTTTTTCAATGGTAACTTTTAGAGAGAGGGATTATCAAACCCTTGATGGCATGCATTTATTGATGAAACTTCCTCAAAACTTAATAAAACCACAGACTGACTTTGCTAAAGGGACCTCGTGCGAGAAGAGTTACCGCATAATCAGAGTGAATATTAGTAGAAGGAAAAGCTCTGTCCTATAAACACGCAAGCAACACAGCAGTCAGTGAGTCAATCTAGTATGTCGGGTGCAGAAACATATGGAAGTACAGTACATACTTTCAGGCATAAACCCACACAGAGGCTGCATGGGAGTCGCAAAGCAAGAAAAGAAAGATTGGCCCACACTAAGCTAGTATGAGGATTTATAATGCGCTAATTTCTCAGAGAAACCTTTGAAGTGTCTTGTGTATTTTGGGCCTTCAGGAAAGGTAGTTTATTCCACTCTCCCATTAAAGGTGAACTACACTGCCTGTTGTAGACCCTGATTACATAAGGTATAGCTTTTTCTTCATACGGCCACACAATAATTCCCTGGGCATTAATTTTCTGTGTTGACAAGCTCTTGGCGATCAGTATGAATTATTTGTCCCCTTTTGAGCCAAAGGACTGAGCGACTCCCAAGTCTGTAAAGCAGCCAAGAGCTGAACCCAGACATCTTGACATGCAGACCCAGGTACTAGCCACAAGGCTGCTTTGTTTCTCTGTCATCCTCACATTCTCCCAATGTCAGCTACTGAAGGAAGGATTTCGGAGAACATCTCAGTGGTAGGAATGAACATCACCAAAAAAACACTGACAAAGTTTTGGCATCATCACTCCCTGTTCCGGTACCCCTGCAGAGAAGTCACCTCCTCTCTCAAGGGCCTCTGCAGGACAACTTAATGAAGTTAAGTCTTATCACCCACTCTTTCAGGACAGTCTCTCTCACTCAGAAGCAAGTTCTTTTCACTGGCTCTGTATTACCTGTAGAAGGTATGCAGAGGACCACGAACAAGGACAGATCCTAGCCCTGCCGTTTCTAACGTGCCTACTGTTTGCACATAAGGATTAGGCCATTTGGTCTGGCATCAGCAAGTCCAACCAACTACGTTACCCCTTCCAGCCAATAGGTGAGGACAAAATCCCAGGGGAAAGCACGCCAAGATTACTAAGGGAAAAATAGACCCTACCTACCTATTGTGGACAGGCTCTTCTTGGAAGCAGGGGAGGGCGAGTGTCCAAAAAACATACCTGCTCTCACTGTATTCCTTCTTCTCTCTCACACGCAGCCACTTCCGAAGGAGGAAGCGCTTGCGCCGCGGGGAGGCACTGGGTGTGGAGCAGTTGGACCAGGGAGTGTCCTCATCACTGGAAGGGGTGATTTCAATGGATGGGAGCTGCAGGTATTCCTTGCTGGAGGAAGGAGAATCCTGATACCTGCTGGCCTCCAGGCTCTGCTCCTGCACATTCTTCATCCGCCTCATCTTGAAGCGCTTCCTGCGCAGGGTTGGGGTGGACGAACTGGACCAGGCACGGCCACCTTCCACCACCTGCTGCTCTGGAACTTGCAGTGCTGGGAGCTGCAGGGTTTCTGTCATATTGGCAGCTGGCATCAGATGCCCTTTCTCCTTCTGCTCCCACCCCCAGACAGACTAGCTCTGATCACGGTGTAAATCACACCACAAAACCACAACTTGCCTTCCTCCTTCCTCACCCAGTCCAGTACTGCCCTCCCTCTCAAGCAGGCAACCTCATGTTCTTCACGTGCTTTCGTTTAACAAAGAGCAGGGTGAGGAGGGGGATGTTCAGGACACAGACATGCCACAAAGGAAGCCAGTTTCAAGTTTCTTTTCTCCTTCTCCTCTTGACAAAACAAAGTCCCTCCCCTGCCTGGTCTCTCTCAAAGCAGTAGGTTTAGCACCGAGACAAGGGTTGCCAGCAACAGCTTGGCTCACTTTCAGCTTCCTCCCCACCTCCCCTTTGCCTTCTGTCCTTTTTGCCTAACGTTGGCTCAGGAAAGAAAATCTCCTGGGGCTGTGCTAGGAAACTCAGCCGTGGTCTTCTCAAGAGACGAAGCAAGTATGGAGTGGCGCGGCGTGGAGCTGTGAGGAGGTCAGAGAGAGAAACAAAGAGAGGGAGGGAAGCAACAATACTAGATAAAAATCAGGAGAAAGAGGAGGAGGAGCAGCATGTTCTTTTTCTGTAGTGGCTAAGACATACGCAGGCAGCTGTTGCAAGTGTAACTGTACTCTTAATCCCAAGAGACAGGGTTTATATTACCAAATATGCTGCTGCTACAAATCAACCGAATGAAAAAAGGTAAGAAGGGGTAATAGCCTTCTGTGGAAGCCAATTGGACAGGCTTTCCCCTTGTCCCACCTTCCTGCTCAGACAGCCCACCCCAGGGAGGGAAGGAGAGCGCAAACTTGGACTTACAGCCTTCTCTCACAAATAGATTTTTTTTTTTTTTTTTTTTGGGTCCCCAGTGACTGCTCACAGAGAAGGCAAAGAAGGAGAGGAATTGAGGAATAGCTAAAAAGGCAGTAGCAGCAGGTGGCATCGGAACTGGGAGGCTGGTTGATTTTTTCGCTCAGGTTCACGTGAGCGAAAGCTGATAGAGTTCTTGGAGGGCAACACTGCTTCCAAAATGACAGTGGATGACGGATGGTCTCAGGGCCAGGAACCAACAAAGACACCACATAAAGACAATTAGACACACAGAACAGATTTTAGACCAGGAGAAGGACACATACTACATGGAAGATTCCCAGGCATTTAACATGCTAAGAAAGCTCTACCAATGGTCAAGCACTGGGAGGAACAGCAGCCTCGGGACAAGCCTTGCAAAATTCTGGTAATGAAACCAAATGAGGAAAAATAGTGTCACAGATACTCCATCAAGATCCCCTGAATTTCACTGAATGCTCCTGAATGAAGCTGTATTTTCAGGTGGAAAAGTGACAGAGAACCTACATTCTCTAAGAGAGTAACTACAATTCAGCTGTGTGAATTTCAAGTGTGTTGTCAAAAAAACCCCAAAACGCTAAACCAACCTGACACAGCTTTAGTTTTCACTGTTCAACAGCCTGAACCTTTAAAAAGACTCGTTTCAAGTTAGAAAATATTTGTCAACCCAAATCAAAATAGTTTTTCTTGCATGGACTGCCTCAGTTTTGTTTGAAAATAAACTTCACAAGAACTTTGAACATCAAAACTGTCATCTAGGACACAGATAACTAAACGTGTCAGAAAAGGAAGATTTATAACAGCAGGAACAAAGGGGAAGGAAACATTTTCATAATATATTGGTTGTTGGTTGTTTGGGGTTTTTTTAAAATCCTCAGTTGCTATATTCTACCTTTGTCGTACTGTCCTTTTTGCTCTGCTCATCCTGTAAGTTAATAGCTTGAGCAACTCTTCAAATCAATTTCTGGAGCTCCTGTCATCTTGGTATCTATGCATCAGGTGCACACACACACACACACAATCAGAATGCCTTCTACAAACACCCAATGAAATAAAAAAGTCAAATAAAACAGTTTTTTCAAGTCCAAGAAACAAAAATCTACACATTAGACAAAACATCGATATTCCATATTTGAAGACTTGCACAGGTAGCTGTGCGTCCTCTCTGCCTCTCAAGGTCTGATACCTTTCCTTCCTCCTCCGCAACATGGAGAAACCTGAACCTAAGTACTTCAGCCACTAGTTGCCATGATTTCTATCATGTCAGCACACATTCAGAAGCCACCTGTACATAACATTACTGACTACCGGTTAACACAGAAAATTAACTTTCATCTTCTTCCCATGGCATCTGGGAATCAAAACCCCACAATATCATTCCTAAATTTTAACCAAGAGTGATTATGTGCAACTTCAGGGGAAGGGATTAGTAGCCTTTCGGGGGCTGTCATAAAGAAGTTTTGCTCCACGTATTAATGAGCTTGATCTCCTGTGGAATCTTTTATCAACTACGCAAGATTCTCATTTAATTGTAGAAATAAGTACAATAAGAAGGGTCAGAGTTTGCACTTTTGGATGCTTTAATAATAAATTGCACGGTGGGCATTGCAAACCCTCAAAATCCCCACGGATGTTATCTAATTAATCAACAAGAGACTCATACTACACTGCTCTGAGCAATAGTAGCATTTGGTAATCACTTTCTTTGGCAAGGGAAAACTGGCCCTTTCACCAGTCGTCTTTTTGTTGCCATGGCCATGCCAGTACAATTTCTTCACCCTCAGCCTCGATGAACACCGGTGGAATTCACTTCAGCAAGACAAGGGACCCCTTCACACATACAAAACTGAAAACTCTTCTCTCCAGCTGTGCCATGAGACTCCTTCCACTTAGGACAGGGTACACACGCGTGGGGACTATCCCTTTAATTCCAAGTACTTCACTGATTAGTAAGCAACACTTATTTGCACTCCAACATTCTCAGCACATTTTTATTTTGGAGAGAGGATGCTGGCCACCTGTCTGGTGCTCTTAGAAAAAAGAGAAGCTATGTAATAAGAGAGACAGCTCAAACACCTGACCCACAAAGCAAAAAATACCAGCCACGATCAAGCACTATTTCTGTGCAAATCACAACAGCACAATTTGACTGCTTCCATGAGAGCCTCTGTGTTGCTAGATCCTTGTTTAATGACTACTCCTTTAGTTTAATGATCCATCTAGTGATGGATTCATCAGAGCAGCAAATGGTTGTCAATGCTTCAGCTTGATCAACAATCTCTCTGCCTTTCCCCTACTCAAACAGTCTGGATTTTCCAGTGCCCTCAGAAAGGACTTATGAATTAAGCAAAGAGGAAAGAAAAATCCTCTGAAAAACTAAAAATCCCTTCCCTGAATGAAGACCAGGAACTAATGCCAGCCCAGATTCCTTAGCAGTCCTTCTCATAATAGCTTTCATGTGTGTTGAAGGGACAGCAGAATGTCATCTCTGGTAGATGAATACAGAGCAGGAGGTAGCACTAAGAGGGCACTGTAAGAAAACAATTTATCAATTCAAAGCAGTTATTTTTAAATACAGAAAATAAATACAACTTATTCAGAAGACTAACAAAGTCACTCGGACACACAATATCTGGCTACAGTAGCTCTGTCAGGTCAGGCAGGGAGATTACTGCACTTAACAGCCTTGGAAAAATTCAAGCCTTATCTTCCCATTCAAACTCACCTTTTCCTACAGTTCAGCAGCATATTTAACTTACTTTCCTTTCTGTGCACACAGCTGAAAGTGGCAGCTTCTGCATGAGAAACCTGCCATGCCTACGACAAGAGAGCAACCCCTGCTAGGTCAAAACTCTTGCACATTCCTTTTTTCTGTGAAAATTCTAGAGTAATTTTGTGAGTTTAAATGAAAACTCAATATATTTATCTGCATTTTGTTTTGCATTCCAACAGTCTTCTGCAAGAACAGTTGTGTTATCTTTGGAACTGGAACACTTCCTTACACTAGGACTTCAGCCATCCCTGGATCTTTGCATATTAAATAAGAATGAGGCCTATTACAATTTGACATATGACAAATTGCGGATACATGCAAGGAGCACATATTGCCTAGCCATTCTTACTTACTTCAGTGCCCTACAGATCTGTCCCTTTAAATCATGCACTACCGACCAGCAGTTGCTATCATTTGAACATACACAGTCAATTTTATTTTGGATATGCGATACCGGATACCTGCATGTGTTGTTCTCTGAATCCCAAGGACTATGTTACAAGACAGATGACGCAAATTTCACAGGCTGCACGGCGAGAAATACCAGCAACAGGCTGATACCTCAGTGTATTACAAAGCAAGATGGAAGCACTCCTGTGGCCCACGCGTTCCCCAGTTCTTCCCTGCTCAATACAATACTTACTCAGGACTTGCCACGATCTCTTCCGCAAGCAGCCCAGTTCAGAAAACAATCTTGCACATTGTTTAGTGACCACAAATCCTGATTATTTGGGTTAAACACTGTCTCAGCACCTCCTCCTTCATCTCCCAAAAAATATGCTGTGGAAGAACATAAATGCATTTTTACCCCAAAAGGACTCAGGGTGGCCCTTCCATGCCACCTGACCAAAGAACAGAACAGTTTTCATTGTAGTTTGACAAAAAATAATAGAAGTGCTTTCAATCAAGTCTCCAGTCAGTGAGAAATCAGCTTTTGGATAAATTGCATAAACTGGCCTCTGGCCCAAGCCTTTAACACGTCTGTCACTTTAGTCAATGATAATTGGCCTCTGAATTAAAATACAGGTGTATACATACTGGTACTCACAGTGCAAAGCACAGCCTACACATGCGCCAAGTGCCTTACGGAAGATTACCTGATCCAAAACCTAGGAGCAGTAACTCTCAACTCCTACCAGAATCACATCCTTGTCATCACCAACAAATGTGGGTAACCACATGGGACAGAAAGGGGTTGCAATAGGCACAGCCACAGTGTCTGCAATCTCTCCTACCAGAGCCAAAACTTGTGGAATATGTATTGTATTACACGTAAGTTGCTGGCCACCTGAAGAAGCTGAAAAGAAAGCTGATCCCAACAGGGCTTTCTGCTTAGATGTTAACCTCTATCTATTTGTGCCTTCCCTCCCAAAAGAAATAATTCCAATGTCAGCAATAACCACTAAAGACTTCAATCCGTGAATTCTTACTAAGCAAGTACCACGCATAACTAGGCATTTAGATTTTGGCCTCGTACACAGTAGCAAACCACAGATTCTTCAGATACCATCCAGAATTCCAGAAATTGTCAAACATGATTCAAATAGTACAGCACATTACCTATTTTTTCAGCATTAGGACAACACTTTCACAGTTCATTTCTTCAGGTAGTGCTCTTCCTCCAGATTAAAGGGGACATTTGAGACAAAGATAGCAAGCAAAACAAATTAAACCAGTGTCATGACTTTGCAATAATAATTCATCAGAAGATGGCAACAGGGCAAAGGTTCCAGGACTTTTTTCTCAATTTGAGTTTTCTTTGCAACTTAGAACTGAAGTGAATTATTTGGCACTGCCTATTTACACTGCTCAAGACTTCTCACTTGAGCATCCAAAAGGGAAGCTCATTTCTTCTCATAAATCTAATAGAGGGGATCTAGGCTAGATCAATCAAATTCAGTCCCTCACAAAACACAGGGCAACCCATTAGAATAAATTCCCATAGGTGCTTGGTATTTGGTTCGCACTATATACATTGTCTATTAAGGAAGCAAGGGGACTCTGTCCAAATTCCTTGGAATTTCTCTACCTGTACAGCACTTACCTAACGGGTCACAGCTCA
>VYZV01027158.1:5844-23373 GCA_013401275.1 Pandion haliaetus | reverse complement strand
ATTTCCACCATTACAAACCTGCGGTTGTTTTAAAGGTAGTTACCCAGTGCCTGTAGAGGTTCAAGAACAATATTCTCTGTGAATCTGCCATTTTTTTTCAGGAATTTAGCTATGTCCATAGATTAAGGCAATAATGAATTTTCAGTAAACACCTTCACAGTACTGACAGTTGCTCTTTGTTTATTAATTGATAGCATGGTTAGCTCAAAACACATCCATCAGCTCTTACTCAGCTGTTACACAGCAGCAGCAGCAACTCCTTTTTGGACCAGCAGGGCCTCCCTTACTTGGGCAGTCTGATTGTGGGTGTGTCAGGACAAGATTTTCATATGCATATCTGCTCTCTTATGAAGAAATTCTGGAGCCACCCCAGGTCATCACCTGCAGAGTGAAGACATTCTATCACACCTCTCTCCTAGCTATGACAGAACTGCTGATTGACACTAATTGCTTCACCTGTAACCCCTCTGAACACATCCCCTCTCCATTGCAAAAGGCAGAACTTGTCACTGCAATTTCCAGTCCAATTTTATAGACTTTTAACCTGTGTTCCTCAATAGCAGCTTACCATGAGTGGTGGAAGAACCCTTTCACAGACTGGCTCTAGGAGGAAAGAATATAATCAACAAGATAGGGTTTTCTGCCTCAGCTGAAAATCTCAGTTCAGCTGCAAGTTAGAAGTGCTTTACTGATTAGGAATAGGATTAGGATTAAGATCTGCCAGTTATCATGTTTGAGCTTGTGTGCGTCTGTGGGTTTTCTCTGTTCTAAAATTGATAGTAGTGTCATATTTCACAAACACAGATCAGATCTGTGAGAAAAAACAGTCTTTCTTTTTAGAAACTACCTACTCAGCCATGAAAGCAGTTGTTCATTTGATACTATGCACTAGAGTAGAATGCCCCCGGAGTCTCCTGAGAAAACTATTTCACAAGAGACTGCCTGCTGGAATTTGTATATCTTGGAGGTTCTGAAAACCAGCCTTAAATTTGTTTGTAAATGCATGCTGACCCAAATTGATCCCCTTTGAACCACACTCTCCACAGTAGAAAATCACAAGGAAGTCTATATTATTGATCTAGAAGTACCTAATATCAGCTTGAATTTATTTGTTTTATAGGGATATGGCTTTACAATTAGTGTCCATGTTCATGCAAATTCACCTGTAGTAAGCTACTTTGGCATAGGCCAACTTTAGGATGAAAAAGAAAGGGGTAGGATGTCTAGAGCAGTTTTTCTGTGTGATCCTTTATTATCTTTCTCCACCCACCCCCAGCCCAGTTTTCAGTATCATTGAAATGGAAACTGGAAAAGAGAGGGGGTGGAGAGGTTTCATACCAGTTTAGGTAGACAGACCCTAAAGGCAATCCTGACAATTCCTCCTTTATCCTTATTGAAGGTGAATTCTCCTTCACAATTTCTCTCCTAATAAGTCCCAGCTGGTTTTAATGACAGGATTTATAGGGTGTTCCTAGACTGTTGTGAATTGCATCCAACAGACCCCTGCAGAAATTGTATGCTGTATCATAAGATCATTTTCACCAGGGGCATGAGTGCTGAGGTATCACATAACAGGGGCTTTTTCAAACTTCAGAAGAATTCTTATAAACTATGAGTGCCTTATTCTTCCCCCACTCTAGTCTTCTTGTGGGACAATTTCATAAATATTTATAGCTAAAGGGCATGTAAGTTACCTTCCCTTGCCCATCTGAGTTAGAGAAGGTTCCCCTCCCTTCCCAATTAAAAGGAATTTGGCAGCCTTCCAAGTTTCCTCTGTAATTGTTCTAATAGACAGAAGAACATTTTAATTTGTATTTTGCATGTACAAACAATATATAGTTACTGCCTAAAAGGGTGACAAAAATCAGGTGGTTTATTTGTTAGGACTATAAGACCACAAAGGGAGGTAGAGACAATTCTGTCCTTATCAAGCATAATATTGACACATCAGTTTAGAGTCCATACAGCTGGGGAAGACTAGTGGTGATTAAAAACATACCTATTATCCTTGTATCAGGTCAACTGTTAAGGTCTAACGCCTTCAACACAGACCTTACTGTCACTGTAAGGAATCCAGCTGGTTTAAGGTGAAAAATACAGCTGATCATTCTTTTAAGCAGTCGTCTTCAGCTTTGCATGTAAAATAAATGATAAAAGGCAACAGATCATATATTTATTTGAAAAGTGTCTGATGCTAAGTGAACTGGTAGTGTACTTCCTACATTATGTTACTGTATCTTTAAGGCTACAGTAAATCATAAGCAGGTATACATTATGCAGGAGTGGATGTTTCAGGTTAAGGGAAATGTGGTAAAAGAAATACTTTCAGTAAGATAGGGTTAATTTTGAAACTCATTGGGAGTACTGGTGTGATGTCTCTGTAGAATAGAGCCACTGTTCAGCAATGGAAGGGCAACACAAATACCTGAAAAAATTTAATTCCAAATTACCCCCCCGCCTTTTTTTTTCTGATTAAGAATGGTGACTTTACTTTTTATTTTGCATGAAACTGTACTTTTGGATCATCTTGTTGAATGTTATTGCCAACATATGTTGAGCCACTATTTAAACAAAAACCAAAACCAGCACATTCCAAAGTAACTAATGCAAGCACATATATGAGTTCCCTGTAATGCCTGAGAGAATAGTTGATATAAACTGAAGATATTTTTGAACACTGATAGGAAATGGAAGATGAAAAACATCTAAATCCTGCTAGGCTTTGCTATAGCAAAAAATGAGATACTTTCTTGGGATTTTTAATGATTTCTTAGTGGAAGTATACCTGCTAAGGGTTTTTGAAAGATGAGAAGCATCAGTTAAATAGGAAAATATGAGAGCATGCACAGCATAGTAAAAATCTCCAATAACTTTTCTTTTGCACAAACATTTTTGTGTGTGTGGCTTCACAAACTCATATAACAATCATTCTGTAAGCACTTTTATGTAGATGAACTAGTTCAGATCTATTTCTGCAAATAGTAAACAATAAGGGAAATAGTCAATTAAGTTTAACAGCTACGGAAAGAAATTGACACAGCAGAATAAAAATGAGCCTAAAGGAGAATATTGCTCTGTTTTCACATCTCATGGGTGAAATTCTGTATACTATTTTGGTGTGCTGTTTGCCTCAAAAGATGCTTAGGGAGCCAGTAAGAAATCACAGCATTTGGATGCTTAATACATGCATGTCCAGAACTGTGGAAACTTAATTCTGAATTTAATGCTACTTTACATGCAGATTATATGAGTTCATCCGATGGTGTAGTTTCAATAGAAATTTACAAAGCAATGAAGCCACAAAAGTCTCCTGACTTAAACAAAGATAGATTATGCAGATATTCTACTTCTTCATTTTCTTGAATGAAATAGGAATTTGTAGACATTCTTTGCTTCAATTACAGTGAATTTGGTAGTTTTTCAGCTGTATTCCTTTGAGTGGAACAGAAAAATGCATAAATTACTAGTATAGGATGGTCTTTAAGAGGCAATATTTTCTCTATGCTGTGGCAAGACTTGTGAATAATAACAAACGTCTCATCACAAACCCTATCTCGTGCCTTAACATATCCCCAACCTATTTGTCCTTGTCGTATTGCAGAGGTTAGCTGCTGAGAAATCAGATTTCAAGATTCAAGAGTCATCTTACATGCAAAGTGAAATTCCAGTTTTCATTTATGTCTGGGCAATAACCCTAAGTACCCAGCTACATCTCCCCAGGGAACCCAGAGCAACCCAGACACCATCACACCTGTAAACCCCCACTGGAGAGCTCCTTGCCATCAGCCAGACCTCCAGCACCTGAAGGATAAGAAAGCTATTTGTGAGGAAAAAGTATTTTCAAGCTGAAGATGGGGGGAGGAAGGTGAGGTGAGGCTTCGCTTCTTCAGATGTTCTCCCTGGTGGCTAATTCTTTACTCCACCAGTGGAAGGAGAGGTGCATCTGTAGTGACTATGCCCCAATATACACCTTTCAACTCTTTCTGGTAGAGGTGCTCCATGTTGTTCACTCACGCTGAATCAATGGGTGGCACCTTTTAATGCTATTTGCTTCTGTGAAGCTTCCTGCAAGTCACCAAAGACAATTACTGTAGTAATTCAAAGGCAACTGCCATCTTTCCTCAAGCACTGTGGAATGTAAATAGATGCACCCTCTCTGTGAAAAAGTATCTTTCCAGTGATTAATTATTTAAGTACATTATCAATTATTTAAAATATCTTACATATTAAGCTTGAATTTAGAATTTCAAAATAGCTCAGTATGAATAGCAAGCCATAAATGGATAAAATCTTTCTCAAACTGTGTTTGACTGCATGATCCCTGCTTGCTAGAAATACACATATGGAGCACAAGGACTATACCTGCCTTCAAAATTACAGCTGCAAGTCACATATAAATATGAAGTTACAGCCCTCTATTTCTATTAAATTAGTTTTACTAATTTGCAAATGAAGCATCTTCTGAAGAAAAGATAATAGTTACGGTTGCTGCATTTATAGACTTACAGAACGGTTGATTTTCAGAGGGACCTCTGAAGGTCATTTGGTCCAACCTCCCTGCTCAAGCAGGGCCACCTAGAGCCAGTTGTCCAGGACCATGTCCAGATGGCTTTTGAATATCTCTAAGGATAGAGACTCCACAACTTCTATAGGTAATTACTTACCCTCAGAGTGAAAAAGTGTTTCCTGATGTTCAGAGGAAACCTCTTGTGTTTCAGTTTGTTGCCCATTGCCTCTCTTCCTGTCATCGGGCACCACTGAAAACAGTGTGGCTGCATTGAGCTTCCATAGAATCATAGAATGGTTTTGGTTGGAAGGGACCTCCAAAGATCACCTAGTCCACACCCCCTGCAATGAACAGGGACATCTTCAACTAGATCCAGTTGCTCAGAGCCCTGTCCAATCTGACCTTGAATGTTTCCAGGGATGGGGCATCTGCCACCTCTCTGGGCAACCTGTTCCACTATTTCACCATCCTCACTGTAAGAAATGTTTTCCTTATACCTAGTCTGAATCTACCCTCTTTTAGTTTAAAACTGTTAGCCTATGTCCTATTGCTACAGGCTCTATTAAAAAGTCTGTCCTCATCTTTCTTATAAACCCCCTTTAAGTGTTGAAAGGCCACAATAAGGTCTCCCTGGAGCCTTCCCTTCTCCAGGCTAGACAACCCCAACTCTCTCAGCCTTTTTTCATAAGGGAGGTGTTCCATCCCTCTGATCATTTTTGTGGCCCTCCTCTGGACCCACTCCAACAGGTCCGTGTCTCTCTTGTACTGAGGTCCCCAGAGCTCGCTGCAGTACTCCATGTGGGCTCTCACCAGAGCAGAGCAGAGGGGTAGAATCACCTCCCTTGACCTGCTGGCCACCCTTCTTTTGATCCAGCCCAAGGTACAGTTGGCTTCCTGAGCTGCGAGTGCACATTGATGGCTCATGTCCAGCTTTTTATCCACCAGTACCCTCAAGTCCTTCTCCACAGGGCTGCTCTGAATCCCCTCATCCCCCAGCCTGTACTGACACTGTGGGTTTCCCTGACCCAGGTGCAGGATCTTGCACTCATCCCTGTTGAAACTCATGAGGTTCACATGGGACCACTTCTTGAGCTTGTCCAGGTCCCTCTGGATGGCATCCCATGCCTCAGGCACGTCAACCGCACCAATCAGCTTGGTGTTATCTGCAAATTTGCTGAGTGTGTACTCGATCCCCCATCTGTGTTACTGATGAAGATATTAAACAGTACTGGTCCCAGTATGGATCCCTGAGGGACACCACTCGTCACTGATCTCCATATATTGAGCTGTTGACTACTACTCTCCAGATGCAACCACCCAGCCTATTCCTTCTCCACTGAACAGTCCATCCACCAAATCTGTTTCTTTCCAATTTAGAGAGAAGGATGTTTTGGGGGACTGTGTCAAAGGCCTTACAGAATCCCAGATAGATGACAACCGTAACTCTTCCCTTGTCTACTGATGTAGTCACTCTATCACAGAAGGCCACTAGGCTGGTCAGGCAAGACTTGCCCTTGGTGAAGCCATGCTGGATGTCTCAAATCACTCCTGTGTCCTTCGTGTGCCTTAACAATCTAGAAGGGTCTGTTCCATGATCTTCCCAGGCACAGAGGTGAGTCTGACAGGTCAGTGGTTCCTCCTTTCTACCCTTTTTAAAAATGGGTCCAATATTTTCCTTTTTCCAGTCACTGGGCACTTCACCTGACTGCCATGACTTTTCAGAGATCATGGAGAGTGACTTGACAACTACATCAGCCAATTCCCTGAGGACTCTGGGATGCATCTCGTCAAGTCCCATAGACTTATGTATGTTCATGTTCCTCAGGTGGCCTCAAACCTGATCTTCTTTTACAGTGGGAGGTGCCTTGCTCCCCAGTCCCTGCCTTGAAGTCCATCCACTTGAGAGGTGTGGGAAGAGAGGTTGCCAGTGAAGACTGAGGCAAAAAAGCTGTTGAGTACCTCAGCCTTCTCCTCATCTACCCATGCCCTCCATTATGCCCTCCTTTCAGGTATTTATATACATTGATGAGAACCCCCTGAGCCTTCTCTTCTCTAGGCTGAACAGTCCCAGCTCTCTCAGCCTTTCCTCATGTAAGAGATGCTCCAGTCACTTCATCATCTTTGTGGCTCTTCATTGGAGTCTCTCCAGTATGTCCATGTCTCTCTTGTACTGTGGAGCCCAGCAGCAGACCAGATCATTAATGAAGATGTCAAACAGAACTAAACCCAGTGTTGACCCCTGGGGTACACCACTAGTCACTGGCCTCCAACTAGACTTTATGCCACTGATCACCACCCTCTGGGCCAAGCCATTAAGCCAGTTTTCAATGTGGCACACAATGTAGCAGTGTGACAACAACCTGAGCTGTGTGGCCCCTTTTTAGGAGGAGGCTGACACTGAACTCTTTCCAAGAGACCTTTCTACTTTCTCTAATCTCTGCTTAGTGATTTCTCATACAGTAATGAAGATTTAGTGACTTGCTGAATATCACACACTACAAAAAGCAAAGGAAAGGACTCAAGATATGACTCTGAGGTCCCATCTTAGTGAGCTAACTACAACTGGTCTTCACACATGCTCTCATACTTATTAAGAAGGATTTCTTAGAGCTGCTAAGGATAATTATTTTCTTCATGTGCACTCTGTAAACCTAGATAAATTATCAGCAATTGCTTAAAAGCATGTGAGGAAAATAGTATTTACAAAAAAGCACTTTTCTCTCGACAACTGAGTTACAACATTTTAGAATTATCTTGCTCCATGTTCTTTTACAGCCTCCACATTATAACAACCCCCAACCTAACTAAACCAATGACTGATGTATTCTAGCAAACTATGATGTGGAATGCATATTCAGAGTTTCCTCCAATGGAGAGTTCGTGAGGAGTAAAACAGTGTTCCAAAGAGTGAGGAGAAACAGAAAACAAAAAAAACCACTTAAGTCTAGCCAGCTTCTGAGACTGAGAAAATATTTATTTATTTACTTAATCATGGTTCCTCCCTGTTCCTTAATTTTTTTCTCCTACAAGAGTCTGACCCAGAACACAGCTGCCTTCCCACTTCACCAGTCCACCAGAAGACTGGGTCCACTGTGAACCCAAATACTGAGTTCTGTGCCTGTTAACTTTTATGGTCTGTTTGCTTCAGCTCTGATATACCCTCTTGTAGCTGTCAGAAGTAAAGTTTTCCAGGTGCATTAGCCACAGCTGTGGGCAGCAGAAAATTAATGATTTCAGGAGGTTTTAATAGTAGCAAGCAGAGAAGCAGACAATTTAGAATGAACAGCTAAACAATAGGGAGAAGGTATTCTATTTGATATCTTTAAACTTAGCCAGTGGGGAAGGAAAAGCAAAGTCTGAGGGAGGAAAACACTTTTACTTTTCCCTTGTAAGTGACATGTCTGCCTGTGAAACATCAGAGAATTTATGTCCAGATTGATAAACTTTTATACACCATGTATTTCATAAGGCTAAATGATACAGCACTGTGGGAGTGAGCTGATGTCAGGAATCATGGTCTTTCCTGCATATAGGAGTATTTAGCGAAGAGTGTAGGAGCTGCATTAATGCACCTTTTCTCTGTTCCCTTTGGTGTTAAATGTTTTCATTGTGTGTACGACAAGCTGCGGCCTTACAGGTTTTTGAAGAACAGTTGTAATCTGTACTTAAGCTTTCTTTGTATTTCATGTTCTTTGCAAAACAAAAACTCCACAAAACATGTTTTGTAAAATGGATTTCACTCTACTTTTTCTTACTTTTTCATTTTTAATTGAAAATGGAAACTGGATAAAAATGAAACACTCAAGTATGAGAGTTCACATAAAGCAGAACCCACGTTTTAACTAATGTATGATGCAAAGCACCCTTCATCTCTGCTGTGTAGTTCAGGTGTTTTATTGTTGCCCTCTTAGAAGGGAATAAATTTCTTTTCCTTTGGCTCTCCTGACCAGGTTATTTGATCCTTTTTATTTCTGTCCAGCCCACTATAATACTCAAGGTATCAACTCAGGCTTCTCATGACATTTGATCGTATTATGTCACTTCTGCAACTGGCTCAAAAGGTTGTTCTCTTGAAGACCAGGGAGATTTGACAGAGAAAAGGGATTTGGAAGGGAACTGTAAACCCCTGCCTCCTCTGAACAATTCCTAGTGCTCTGCACCCTCAAGGTCCTGGAACGACAGCTTTGCTTAGCAGCAAGACTTCTTTCCCTCTCACAAGAAAATGCGAACAGTCCCACATAAGGGATGATGGAAGTCAACCAACTCTTTGCTGACCAGACTAGTTGCCAAACACCCCATTGTGCTCAGGCAAAGATATCCATACTCCTCCTTACCTTCACGCTCTTTACCTACCTGCTACGTACACAATGGAATACACAATTTAAAATTAATCTGTAAGATCTAGACACACATCTAACTAGGAAGAAAAAGCATATTTTAGATATCATATAACACTAACAAAATAGCATTAGTAACATTATATGCGTAATTTCTAATACGTTGGGTCAATTATTATTAATTTAATCAGAGCTTTCAAGCAAAACATTTGCCAGAAGTTTAAATGACTGCAACTCAGTTACTTGGGTGAATAATTCTGAAGTTAAAGGTTTTGAATACTTATCCATACACACTCCCATATCTTCCTAGTTGTAATTTCAGCAACCTTACATTCTCAACATCAAACAAAGGTTAAGTACAATGTTATTTAGTCAAGATGGAGTCATTTGATAATGCCTGAGTATGGAAAGTGGAGGAAGAGGAATGCTGCAAGGGAATGCAACCTCTATTGTCCAGGCATGGGAGAGAACAGCAACAGCACATAAATCTACTTCAATAAAAATATTGCTATCATAATATAATTAATCTCTCTAAACTTTTCTGGTTTTCACCTTAGAAAACAAGTACATCTAGGGATGTTATTTCACCCTTTTTATTACACATTTGAGAAAGTAGCCAAGACTAGTTAGACTTAATTACACCTACTGAGGCACTTTAGATGTCAAGCTTGACTAACTAGTTTACAAGTAGATTGAAAGCAAATTTCTTGTTACTAGGCTTCAGCTTTTGTTTTTTAAATTTGTTCAAGGTCATGGAATGGTCAGGATTGAAATGTACGTGAAATGATGTTGGGATTCCCCCTTTTTTCTCATGCTTGACTAGTTCCTTGCCATAGTTAAGCAGTTACATATTTCCACAAGCAAATATGCCAAGTTATTTTTAAAATGCCATTTTTTTAAACAAAGAAGTAACCACCTTTCTTTCAAGAAATCCTTAAGACAAGAACCCCAACCAGTTCCTTCTTGTCCATGAGCAACAAATCCAGGAGAGCACAACCCTTGGTTGGCATGTATAGGGTTCAAGGCAAAAAGTTGCTTCTATTACCCTCCACAAACCTTCGGGCCTGCTTGAAAGTGAGCAAATTTTAGCAACATAATAGGTTAATTCTACTGAATAGCAAATGTAATGAATAGCTTAAAAAAAAGATGTTAAGTTTCTGGTGGTCACTCTGAGCCTTAATGGCATAAATTTCCAAACACAGAACTTGAATTGACCTTAATAATGGTTGAAGCATCTGTACCAATGGGTGGTTGGAATTAGGCCCAAGGACATAATTCCACTTAATTTGATTACATCCAATAATCTGGAAAAAATAAACACATTTTTGTCTTCCTGAGGGAGCTGTGGCTTGTGTTTGTGCTTAGTACAACAAAAAAAATCAAGCTGTCTATTCAGTAATGAACTTTTTGTGAGTGTTGGTTGATAACTTGGCAAGGAAGTTAGCAAACATGGCAAAGGGGAAGATGGAGACAAATTTATCAAGTTACCGCTGTTGATCTCATTGGTGAACCTGAGGTTACAGCATGATATGTAAGCCAGCTTTCTACATGAGTGGGAAACTGAACAGAAATCATAGCAAGTGACAAACACTATTTTTGTGAAAAACACAAGTTCTTATCTCAGAAATCTCTGTTGGCTGCATTATGCAAGATATTAGAAGCTCAAAAAGTTTTGCTATTACGTCCTTTTCATGCTCTCATAAATCTCGAAGGCATGAAGTTTAAATTAATTGTGAAATAGAAGGAATAAGCCTGATTCTCTCCCTAGCAGGTAGGGAGACATAAAGCAGGCCCCCTCCTTTTAGGCAATCACCATGATATAATGTATGGCAGAAAATGGCAAGTCTGCAATCCCTAGCTAGTGTTCTAAGATTGCTAAAACATTATATGAATTGATTTAAAAATGTAAATGCATGAGAGAGAGCAATCACAAGGTAACAGGGGGAGGGGTGGGAAGACTAAGACAGGCCATATGTTCCTCTCCTCTTCCTGCATTTGCTGCTCTCATACAGAGAATTCCCTGCCTGACAGATGGAGAGAAGTGTGCTTTATGCAAGGTGCAGGCGGCTTTCTCTATGAAAGCATAAGAGCTAGAGAACAAAGCAGAGCAATTACGAGTTCTCTGTATAAAAATCTACGACCCTTATCAGATACATTACAGATGACTTCCAGAGAAGTATGGAAAAAAATAAAACAATTTAAAAAAATTACTGAGCATTACTAAAAAAGTTGCTTGATCATTGACAATTTCTTATTTTAGTTTTAATGAGAAATTGGTGCTAGGAAGAGAACATTCAGTAGTTCAAGATGCTGGAAGGAAATAATTTTTTTAAGAACACTCTTTTGGCAGTTCAGAATTTCTCTCTGTCTTTTTTTTTTCTTTTATTTTTTTAATCTCCAGATAGCTACAGATCTATCATTTAACTTTATTTGCATGAATGTGTGGATTTGATAGATTTAGATACTATGGACGGATGGCAGGTTTTTCTTTACCATAAATCCTGTCCCACACAAGGCAGCATGAGAGAAGCATTTTGATAGATAACACCAACTGAAGCTTTTTGATAGATAACAAACTCATTAATCACAGTCTTCACTGCCATAAGAAGAATTTAAAATGTGCCTTGTTTGGCACTTGTAAAAGTTTCTCGCTTCCAAATCACAGCAGTTATTACTCTGTGCTTTTTGACTAGCCTGAGTAGCCATTTCAGTACAAAAAAATAACCAGTGGGGGTTAAATTTAGTGTAAGACCAAACAAGGACGAGCTTCACAGTGCTATCATTAATGCTCTCTTCCTCTTCCCAGAGAACATTGGCAGACTTCCAGTTTATTAAAACAACAATCAAAGGCAGATCTTTCTGTATACAGAATGAGTCAAGGATGGATCATTTACTCAGAGCTGTTTGCTGAGGTATAAAAGCAAAAATGCATTTCAGGGGAAATAGTTAGTTCATGAATATTATGCAAAAAATGCTCCACAGTTGTGTCTCATAAAAAAGCATTCCAATCATTATTAAATAAAAACAGAATACCATATTGCTTTTCTGAAAGCTATAAACACAAGATCAGGAATTAAAGTAACTTTTTTTTTTAAGATTAATTGATAATTATATGCACAAAGGAGTGTTAGCATTTGTAAGCCTATTAATTTAACTAAATGTGAAAAAAAATTATTTACCTGATTCACATATATTCTAATATAAAGAAAAAACTTATAAATACAAATCTACATCTATTTACATCAATCTTTTATCGAAAAGTGCCTTATAGGGAGACCATGTGTACAATGACAGAAACATGAAAAGCATACATTTTTATTAAATATAGGGATTAGAATTTTGTGATTCTAGCTTGTGAAATAACTTTTTTGAGATGACAGGTTGTAAATTCATCTGAGAAATCCTTTGGTTCACATCGTGCTTCAGTAAAGATGGGGGAAGGGGAAGAAAGAATGAAAGAAGCAGACACAGGGCACAGAAAAAAACCCAACAAAAAAACAATGAAAAATGGAGTTCAGAGTAAACTGAGTGGAAAACTAAATACACAGAAGGTGAAATCCTGACCCTATTGAAATCACTGGGCACTGTGCCACTGGCTTCAAGGAGGCCAAGTTTTCATCCAGAGACTGCTAAAACAAAAATAAAAAAAAAAAATGCAGGAGAAGAGAATAGCATGTAAAGCTACATATGCTGTCTAATCATATGTAGGTCACCTGTTGGTGGATCTCATTTAGGAGGGAGAGATGTTTTCCTATATTCTATGTATAACACAAGCTTCTTCAGTCAGAAAACAATATACACTTGATTTTTTTTTTTTTTTCACTGAAATATTGTAAATACTGAATAAATAGAGAAATACTGAAAAAACGCTGAAGCATCTTTTCAAGGAGAGGGGTGCAGGGTGTTTGGAAATCTGGTTTAGTCACCTCTAAATAGGTAAGATCTCAAAAGCTCAGCCTCTAGGAGATTCACACATCCCTAATGAAAGACCTTTGTGTCCTTATAACACCTATGATTATGTCTCAAACAATAATTTTAGATGTTAAACAGCATTGCTGTGCATCCAAATGGCAGCTGAAGATTTAAGGCACACAGGCTTCACACTTGAAGACTCCTCTCAGCTAGCGGAGCCTCAGGGAGAAGCGTCTGTAAAATCTGCTTTGTTTGCAGGCTGTGTTTGGTAAATCCAAATCTTTGATAATGACACAATCGTATTGAATGGTGGCTGTGAGTGAATGCTTGTTGAACTTTTAAGATATGATTCAGCACAGCACTATGAGAACAGAGCACAATAACATTAAACACCAGATGGTATTTCAAAGCCCATCAGATACACAGATTCCTTTTTCTTCTGTACAAAAGATCGGCAAGGCCTCATGTCTGAAAAAAAGCCCATTAAGATAAATGGAGTTGATTTGGTTTTGTCTTGCTAAGGCTATTATAAGAAAGTCATCTGAATGGGTCAAATTACAAACTGCTCCAGATCAAAGGAGAACAACTGCAGTAGCGGGTCAAATTAATCCAAGCTATGTCAACTGGATCAGCATGAAACTCTAAACTACAGTGCAAAAACTCCTTAGCATGGGGCTTGACAATAATTAACGGAAATAGTGACTCTTTTGCACTGGAAGTTAGGAAGGTGTTAACTGGACATATTAATCAGAAATCTCTTTCGCAGTTGCCTGAGAGGGAGAGATTTATGAAAGCAGTGCCAGGACCGCAAGCTCAACAGGGACAAGCATCTCTGCAGCCCAAATCACCCACTGTCAGGGCAGGTGAGGTGAGAGGTAACAGAGTACTACCAATTTCAGAGTTACTTGTGCTTAGGCAGCTGAGAGCCTGGCTGCTGATTTTGTGCCATGCTGGAGAGGACTTTTATATTTTGAGTCACGTTCAGCCTGGGACAAGTTCCCCTGAGGTGCGAGGAATTACCCCTGTGATTTATTTGGTCTATTGGCAACATTGCATTTGTTGACTTGTCTCAGTGATCCATTGGTGCAGCGCAGTTTGTATGAGCAATTGATGGCGGACAATGCCAATATTGCAGGCTGGGGGCTGTGTGTGGGTACGTGTGTGTGAACAACATTGTACTGTAGGTAGCAAAACATGCTGTGTTTTACAGAACGTAAAGACAGGCTTTCAGAGCAAGAGCTGCAGTAAAAAATTAGGCAGGTTTGTGAGGCAGTGTAAAGGAGTGGAGGGGCCGAAGAAGGGAAAGCTCTCTTGAATCAGCTAATTATGTGACTGAAAATAGAAATGGTAACTTGCCCACCCTCTCCTCTCCTTATTGCTGATGGCAAAGCAAGAAAGAGTAAGACCCTCCACCAGTTTACAAAGACTGCTACTCATGAAGCAGGATACATACAAAAACCTGGCACAGCGCTGCCAGAAGCAGCAGCCCTCTGAGCTTCATCACAGATGTCCAAGTGTCTCCTGCTGCCTTTCTTATATGTCAGCAACAAATGGTGCTAGTACATCAAGCAAAGAACTGACACATGTACATTTTCTTCAGAGTCCAGTTGAGCATCTTGCTTGCAACTGTGTTAATCATCGTTGAGTCTAGAGAGGCTATTCGCTGAGGAAGTAGTTACTAGGGACCATGCAAATACTCTATAAATTGCTCTTTGCCTTTTTTGTCCATTCAACACAAGTCCTATAAAATTGTAGCATGTGTCCTTCTGGCAACAGTTGAGTCACTGAATTAATTGTTTCCTCCTCTAATCATTACACTGCTTAATTCTGTCACATTGGAGCATTCTTTAGGATGCAGGAGGATGCCTACTTTTTTTATGTTTAACTCTAGCAGAGGCTTCAGGCACCAGAAGTTTACTGGGAGTGCCAGGTTTGATGCAAATAAGCAGCTTTTAGTAAGTGATGCATATTTCCTCTCAGCTGCAAACATTTGGGTTTTCTTGGGGGCTGGGTGCAGTGAAATGCTATGGCCGTTCAAACAGATGAGAGTGTCAAAACCCCTGATGATTCCTAACACTTGAACACATCACACAGGAGCAATTAAACTGACAAGGGGAAAAAAGCTCTTCTCAGTCCAGATTTACACTGTGTTCCCATTCACGGACAAATCAGCAAACATTTCAAATGCCTTGACTGAGTAATGAATAGGTTCTGGGTTAGTTGCTGTGCTGACAGCAGGTTTTAAATTCTATTGAGTCAGGCAAGGGGGAAGGTGAATAGGGTAGAATTACAGGAAAGGATTAATGAGGGGTTTCTTGCTGAACATACTGTTGCAGTGTTCTCTCAGTCACTATACCAAGCAGTCACTGATTTTTGCCTTAAGGACTGTACTTTTATAACCTAAAATATGCCTCCTTAAACAAATCCACATCAGGCAATGTGTCAACACTTCATTGGTTTCAATAGAATTAGTTTCCTAAACGCTCTTTTCTGAGGCAATTTTTGTACTTGAAAATGCATTACAAGGAACATTTACTACAACTACAGTACAATGATGTATAATACGACAAACACAGTTTTAATCAGTGCAAGCTGTAACAACAAATATACTACACATATGGTCTCTCTTTCTTTCATTCCTTTTTGCTTCTCCACATTCATAGTAAAAATCCATACATTTGTCTTTTTACAACCATTAGTTGCTACTATCAGATTTAAATATTATCTTGAAGAAAACAAAAAAGAACACTGCAGAAGATGCAGTAACAATTTTCATATGATGACAGATGCCTGTTTATTAACGTTGTGTTCCTGTTGCTCATCATATGTACTAAAGCATGCCAAATCATAAAATCATTTTCCTAGAAAAGAGAATACGCACACAGCCTCCACTATACATTGCGTGTGAAATCAAATGTCAGCATTGTTTGCCAGGCTTAGCTGGGTCACATTCACTGAAGAGTCTTAGAGAGTGCCAAGGGCTGTCAAGATGCCACATCACTGGCTTTGGAGCACCCCACAGCTCAGTCAGCTGCTAAAATTACGTTAGTATGGAGACAGTGATCTAAATGACCCTGGGGAAAATCCTTTTTTCTTTGCCTGTGCATTTCTGTTGGCCTTGTTTCAAAATGTGATTTTTGGAGGATTCTTCTGCCCCCACCCAACCCAGCATTCAATAGATTAGGATATCTACAGCAAATTACTTACCTTTCAGCCCTTGTTCCCTTTCATGGCTTTTGTTTTGCTTGTGTACTACACTTTTACTCTTAAATCCCCATCTCCTGGCATTTTAAAAGATGCTGGCTAGGAGTCTGAACCACAGTTCATCAAGGGTTGCCAGTTCCTAAGATATCCTCCATTGAGGCAATACAAATAATGAGAAAAAAGGTCTCATTTCCTTTATTCTTACCCGTAGGCTACAGGTAAGTCCTGCCTCATACCCTGAAAAAGCAACCCTTTCATAAACCAGGAAGAGTTTCATTCCATCACTACAGGTACAGGTGCCATGCTGTTGTCCTAAATGAAATGCACAGAATGATGATACTAAGTTTGATTATGGGAAGTGTGCCTTTGGTCTCAGCATATAAAATAAATGCAAAAAAACTCTCCCTAAAGTGAATTATGTAAAAAACGTTCATTGCTGTGATCAAAATTCACAAGACTAAACCAAACACTAGAAAAAGACATATGATTGTACTTTTTTATTACTTTCACAAGCAATGAAGAAGCTTGAACACATGTTTTTCATTCTTTCCTCTAGATTGTCTTGGTAGCAGCATTTACAAAGATCTTGAAATGTGATACTTGCCCATTGGCTAGGATTTTTTTCATGTCTTCTACAGAGAAAGAGCAGAAGGAAGAAGAATAAAAACGAACAAACACAAAACCACACACCTGAATTGGAAGGACACCTATTCTCCACCACTCCAGAAAGTCCCCAGCTCTAGACATGCAGAGCTATTGACTGATTAGGCATCATGAGAGTGTTAGAAGTACATGTTACTCATGCTGGCCTTGTTCTGCTGCCAAAGAAGCAATGATGATTCCCACTTTGCTTTCCAATCAAAGTACAGGTTGGCCTCTCTCAGTTTCAAATTCTTGCCCATCCTGCTGAACACCAGTGTAATAAACTCCTTCACACGAAAGACTGCAGCGTACTACATCTCTACACAGCCTCATAAGGGTGGGAATCTGTGCTAACAGGGAATATCTATGCTGTATCTATCAAGAACTAGCTTTGCCCCCTCTGTTAGGTAAAGAGGTGCTGTTCTGAATATGGGAGCTCCGAAACTGAAAACTGAGCATTTCATAAAGAAAGCAGGTAAAAAAATATTTGACAGGATAAAAGCAGATGCACAGTGTCAGATCTAAAGTCTGCCTGGGTCCAGCCCACTGCTCTGTATCTGACAGCCTCTGAAGACAGCAAGACTGGAAAAATGGGAGCAACAGGAATCCTCCCTCCAGCATTTTCACTCATTATCAGCAGCTGGGGGCTCAAGGGCTTCTTCAGAACTGATTTGTGCAGCCTAGTATTTACTAGCCCTAGAAGGATTGTGAATTCATCTGATCACTTTTGAAGCCATTTAAGTGGAAGGAGGAAGGTAGTAGGTTTGTAAACAGGAGAGTCAGGCCTGAGAGGAAGTAAAGCCTGAGTATAAAGGCAACAATAAACACTAAGTTTCTAAAAAAAAGAGAGTTTTCACTCTCCTGCTAAGGATGGTAGGAAAGAAACACTTTAGGATGGTGAGTTATAACTTTAATATAGAGCATGTA
>VYZV01027157.1:14575-100844 GCA_013401275.1 Pandion haliaetus | reverse complement strand
CCGCGCCACACAAACCCATAACACAGATTTACACCACTGTAAATTAAGCCAGAATCCTTTGATCCCCATCATTTTGGGTATCTCCTGAGGCCTTGACAATGGCAGGGAAGCAATGGACTGGGACCTCTTCCCTTTGTATCACCCATCTGCACTTCTGCATCCTTCTGCACATGCAGATGTTCATCCTCCTTTCACCTTTCATCACACAGAGGGGTGATTTCACCTAACCAGAACAATTTCAGCAGTTACTTTGTGCCAGCCATGCAGTGGAGGGGCTGGAGATGCCCAGGTGGATCCCCTTGGTCTGCTCCAGGGCAAAGCACAAAACCTCCAGAAGCCTCAATAAATTAATTTGAAAGAAAACTCATTCAAGCAGCTTTAACATCTACCAAAATATTCTTCTTGTCTGGGATAGAAGTCACTGTAATCTAATCCCAGGCATAGCATCTTCTTTCAATGCTTTCAGCAATGTCCTCAGCAAGTTTAGGACTTGGATCCACAATTCCTGAATGCCTGGCCATCTCTGGACATGGACATTTAGCTCATATCAGTCTCTCTCAGGCTGTTTTTCTGTCATTCACTCACTGTGTTTAAATGATTCCTTCCTTTTTACTCAGTCAGCGGAGAACTGAAATTTGATGATGTCAGAATTTCTGAACAGATGGGAGAGCAGTATTGATTATGCAGTTGAGAGTAGGACACACATAGCTTGTTAAAAGTAAATAATAATAGTTTAAATGATGTGTACAAACCTTTATAAAACCTAGTGAAGCAAATCAAATAATCCTTCCAGAAATCTATCTGACTTTTTAACAAGGTGATGAAATTCAACAGCCTTTTTCACTTACTTATGTTAGTGCTGATATAAGAACTGATTGAATTAACAGTCTGGAACTGCTAGAGATGAGCCTGCCTTCAACATCCCAGCCAAATGAGATGTTTGCAGCCGATGTGTGAAAGGGAAAAGAGAACTGATGAGGGACAGAGAGCAGGAGGACAGGAGCTGCAGAGTGCAAGCCAGTTTCGTTTGGAGTAGAGAGGGAAATTTATTTTTTATCATATATTCAAAGTCTGGGCCCAAGCTCACTCTGTTGTGTGTGACATTCAAATTAGGGTCTAAGGCAGGGCATGGTATAAAGCCATGGATGAAATGTATCCTTATTGATTTTAGTTCAGGTTTGATAGGTATGAAGTCCTTCTGAACTGAGAGCATTGTGAAGGCCATGCTCAAAATCTGTCTGTCCCTGCATCCACTAGTACCTGGCTACTCTGAATGGTCATGACTCCGAATGGTCATGTTAGGTAGAGAGATAGACTAAAATTTTAAGGTTAGGCAATGTTGTGGTTTCGGTTTCAGCTCAGTCGGTAACAAAGCACCACGAAGCCGCTCACTCACCCCCCCACCCCCGCGCCTGGCCACGTTGGGATGAGGAGAAAATCCAAAGGCAGGCTTGTGGGTCGAGACAAGGACTGGGAGGGATCACTCCCCACTTATGGTCACGGGCAAAAGACAGGCTCAACTTGGGGAAGAAACAAAATCAATTGAATTTACTACAAATCAAAACAAAACAAAACCAAAACACAAGGGTATTAGGAAGGGAAACCAAACCTCAGAACACCTCCCCCCACCCCTCCCTCCTTCCCAGCTCAGCTCCATTCCCGGTGCTTTCTACCTCCTCCCTCCGGCGGCGCAGTGGAACAGGGGATGGGGGTTGAGTCAGCTCGCCACACATCGTCTCTGCCGCTCCTTTCCTCAGGGGGAAGATTCCTCACTCGTCCCCTGCTCCACCGTGGGGTCCCTCCCACGGGAGACAGTCCTTCACCAACTTCTCCAACGTGGTTCCTTTCCGCGGGCTGCAGTTCCTCACAAACTTCCCTGGCGCGGGTCCTTTCCGCGGGCTTCAGTTCTTCCCGAACTTCCCTGGCGCGGGTCCTTTCCGCGGGCTTCAGTTCTTCCCGAACTTCCCTGGTGCGGGTCCTTTCCACGGGCTGCTCTCCAGTCACACACTGCTCCAGCACGGGCTTTCCCATGGAGTCACGGCCATCTTGGGGAGCCTCCGCTCCACCGTTCACCCCCATGGGCTGCAGGGGGACAGCCTGCCTTCTCACCAGGGGCTGGAGGGCCATCAGCCTCCTCAGGTGCCCCTCCTCCCCCTCCTTCTTCACTGACCTCGGTATCTGCAGAGGTGTTCCTCTCACGTTCCCCAACGCCCACACTGCCGGTTCCCCTTCTTAAATATGTTCTTCCAGAGGTGCTCCCACAGTCACTGATGGGATCGGCCTGGGCCAGAGGCGGGTCCAACTTGGAGCCAGGGGAGCTTCTAACAGGAGCCCACCTCTGCAGCCCCCTCCCCCACTACCAAAGAAAACCGCACCAAACAAACCCATAACAGGCAACAAAGAGGAGATTTGGAGAAAGAAAAATTATTTTGAGCTTGGGCTGCTGTTACCACTGGTGTAAATGCAATGCTTTCCTGATTTATCTCTATGCTTATCAATCAGAATCAGGACAAAGTCTGCAGCAGAGTCCATGAGGAAGTGTTCAAAATTATAATGATAGCTCAAGCTGGGGAACAGGATATTTTTACCAAAAAGGGTCTTGCAAATTATTTGTTTCGAAGAAGACAGAATTTTCCTGGGGACAACCAAGAGATGGTTCAGCAGAACAGCCACATCCGCAAACACTCAGGCAGGCGCACAAGGACATGCACCCACACAGATGCGCCCGGGCACCCACACTGATGGCAGGGCTGGCCCTTTCCCCTGAATGCTGGAGATGCCTTCCCCAGAAGGACATTGCTTCCCTCAAGTGTTCATCACTGCTGCTGCAGAAGGAAATACGCTGGGATCATCCTGCCTTCATGTCCCCAGAGACAACTGCCTCAACAGAGTAGGGATTCAAAGTCTACAAGGCTCCCCTAATGACTGAACAATCTGAGCCATTTGTCCCAAGCCCTGATTTTCATCCACAGTGTGGGGTTGGGCACCATGAAGCAACTCTTTGCTTTCTTCCAACCCTGGCGCAATGAGCTGGGAGGAAACTCTCTCCTTGCTCCTATGACATCGTGCAAGTTTTCAATGACTGGTTTCACAGAAGCTGAAATACCATAAACAGATTCTGTTGAGATGTTTTCGGTTGAAATGTCTTACAGATTCAAGGTGCTTTGGAAAAGTCCCCATTTAAAGAAAAAGTAAAAGATCCTGAAGACTGCCATTTCAAGCAGATTTACCCTTCCAATGCAGAGGTAAATATCTGGCCCTAGGACTTTCAGCAGAAGCCACAACATAGGAATCTGAGATACTGACAGGCTGGAATACAGATCAGTGCAGTGAAGCAAGAATTCCTACACACTCTTATAAGCAAAAAAAAAAAAAGACCCAAACAAACCCACAATTAAAAAATTTGAAGCAACTTTGCATGCAATGACTGACTAACTTGTGGAACTCACTGCTGAAGGATAGTATGGAGTTTAATAGCGCACCAAATGTTTCAGTCATTTTTACTGAAATACTTGGGGAATAGGAAAAAAAATAATGACAAAACTCATAGTTGGGGCAGATCAATAGCCCTCATGGTGCAGAAACATCTCTCCAACCATGGTGAGAAGTCCTTGAACAGGGAAAAAGTCTAAGAACAGAGGTATCCTCCCAATTTTTCCTCCCTTTCATCTCCAAACATAAAGTAAATAAGGAATAGAGTGATCAACAGAAAAGATGATTTTGTGATAATTGCAATACAGGAGGGATTTGGGTAAAATTCCATTTCCCAGATTTGCCACAGATTTCCAGGGTGATCTTAGCAAAGGGCAATTATTACCTCTGCACACTTCCTTTCCTATAAAAAAAGAGTTGACAAGTCTTTAAAGATGACCTTCTTTAAAAAGGAGGTGTGGTAAGTATAGAGCCGTAGCACTTTGGAGATGCTTTGTTAATAGGGCGATGAAAACCACAGACATTAGATGAAAAGACCAATAAAGTCAAAGTTGTTTAAGTCATGTTACTCCTGATTCACATCAAAAAAAAGAGAAAGAAATTCCCACAATGAAAACTTTTCCTTTTGAGCAGAAGGATGCTGTGTAACAACACTAAGACATCACACCAACATTAAAAGGAATTACAGCTATAAACAAGTTATTTGATAAATTGAGAATCTTTTGTTTGTTTTCCTTAATTATTCACAAACAGGTGGTAGTTTTACTAATTTGTTCCTTAATCAAAATAGTTGATGTAAACTTATTTTTGCCTCTCTCAGGGCAGGACAGTAGGATTCTCATTACTCCTTCTTGGCTATTTGGGCCACATGTTGGATATTAAATCACACAGCAGCGATGATTGTGCCACTACAGCATCAGCTGTGTCTTAAAAAAAACAAACAAAAAACCCCACTTTCCTTTTTTTTTTTTGTTGTTGGCAAATTATCTGCAAAAAGCTCAGCATTGTTTGAATAATAAAAAAGCTTTTACAGATGGCCACAAAAGCATTTGCAGCGAGAGTATTCTCATGAATATTTATTCTCACCAATTCTCCTGACAACTTAACTTTCTGCAGACATTCTTACAAGTAAACACTCAAACAGTCTCAAAAAAGCAAATAAAAAGGTTTTGCACATCAACACAAGAACGCTTACAGATTATTTATTTTGCAGCACTGTCTAGAAATCTCACCCAGAAGAAAAGCCCTCTTGTGTTCAACTCTTTAGATGCACAGATGAAAAATTACGTCCTTCCTGAAGAGGTTGGTCTAAGTGTACAAAAAAATTACATGATACTGTCGTCATTTTACAGATTAGGAACTTAAGTTGATCACAATGGAGAGGCTTGCCCTAAATTAGATAGCAAGTGGCAGAATAACAGAACTAAGCTCTACTCTCTCTGAATTCTTATGCTTGCACAATGTTCAAATCTAAATATTTTTTACCAGACAGTGATTTAGGGACTTTTCAGTGTATGGATTTTTGGCCTTACACACTTTCATAACTCCAAGCAATGTGCTACCCTATACAGGGTACCCTATATAACTGCTTTATAGTTAGTGTCAATACACTTCGTATCACAGTAGAGGTAAGAATTAGAATTATTCACTTTATTGAGCATGGACTATTTTGCCTCAGCCAAATTCTGCGTTCATTACATGATTTTTGAAACAAAGGCAAAGTCTTTTTATGGATTGCGATAGTAAATAGTATTTGAGTGGCATAGCACATCGGGTGCTAGGCACAGAAGCTGGAGGTATGGAGGGTGATGTATTCAGTTGGGATACTTCTACCCACATGGTTCTTTTACGTGAGTTGAATCATTGCAGATTATGCCTGGTTGAAAGGAAACAGTATATTCTGTGGTGTTTAAAGATGTCACACTCATTGCAAAGCTTTTGGAAACCAGTGAGTCAGCAGGAGGAACACAATGTCGGTTCCAGCTATTAGGCAGTTATTTAAAACAAAACAAACAGAAACAAAAAAAGCCACTTGTGAATTCAACAGATGCAGTGAATTCCCTGCTTTGCAAAGGCTAAAGTGTTTGCACATAGGAAAGGGGCACTTTTATTAACATAAAGGTCACTGCAGTTCAATTCTTCATTCAAAATGAATTATTCAGTATTTTCTTTTAATCTCATTAAATGTGGATGTCTGTAAATAAATTCTGAAGATGCAGAGAAAAGCAAAGACTAGCAAAAACCACGTGCAGTGATGGAAAGGCAACAGGACACCTTATGGATGCACAAAAGAGCACAGCCAGATTTTAACCCAACCAAGAAAACGTACATGAGAGCTCAAAATGACATCTGCCTTCTTAGGAACCACATCCCTTCTCATGTGCCTCTCGCCTTCCCCACATCTGGCTGGCTTGTTGCAGATGGGTTTCCAGCAGTGCTTAGACAATGGAAGAGCCTGTGACCCACAAAACCCATCACTGAATCCTCTAGATATCCAGGCCCACAGGTAAAAACAGGATCAAAGTCACTCAAGACAGGATTAGAGAGCCTAAGTCCTCCTCAGCCCACGTGTCTAGTGTTTCCCAGTAGTGTTCCAAAGTCTTCAGAGATGCTATCTGGTCAGAAAGACTAGTTTCATATAATTAGGTAGAATTTAGATATCAGACTGGAACTCATTGCCTTGTGTTTCCAGGCTNTGTTTCCCAGTAGTGTTCCAAAGTCTTCAGAGATGCTATCTGGTCAGAAAGACTAGTTTCATATAATTAGGTAGAATTTAGATATCAGACTGTAACTCATTGCCTTGTGTTTCCAGGCTATTTTGATGCTTAACTTCCTTTAAGGGGAAGCTGGAAACCTGAAGACACCTCAGATGATATGGCAAAAGACACCTTAAGCTTTCTAGCACAGATCTGGTCTCGCCATGTCTGTACATCTACAAAAACTCAGAATAGTCTTGGAATGTCTCTCTAGACATAACTGGAACTTAAGAAATAATGTTTTTCACTTTTCTGTACATGGTAAATAATGTATGCAAGGACATGTCCAGCATCTGGTTGTTGGAGCTCTAGAGCCAGCTAAGAAATTGAAATACTGAGGAAGAAAACCCAAACCCACAGCATCTTCTGTTCAAGAATTGTGTGTGCACAGACTTTTAATTGTCACCAACTCATCTGTCACTCACAGTTATTTGAGTGCTTTGTGCAGCCATCTCATCGTTTATCATTGTAGCCTATTCTTTTGCAACAGCTGTCTCCACTTGCACTTTATTAGCCTTGTTGGGTGATGGTCTCACTGTAAAACTTCCCTTCATTCACTGGTTCTGGGTCCATAACACACTCCATTTCTAGGCAGCCCTATTTAGCCAAAAACTGGAAATAACTTCTCTTCCAGTTAAAGGGAACGCTCTTTTTACAGGCATAACTGTGTACTATACCTTCATATAATGAATTCCCAATGTTCAGCTATTAAAAACTCTTGATTTTGTTTGCAGCCCTGAGAGAGCACAAAGGTAAACTTAAATCCAAGACCCATGTCTGCTGTAAGCTTCCCCATAGTGTTTTGCTGGATAGTGATTTGAGGCTCAGTACAGGTGTACTTTCACTATGGCTTTTGCCTCTCCTGCAGTTGTTCTCCTCCGACTGAGAACAGAATGAAATTAAAAGAAGTCTTAAACAAGCTAAAATTGCAGAGAATTGCCAATTGTCAGTCTGAGCCTGTAAACAGGGGAAGGTTCCTGTGGCTCTGAAGTCTAGTCTTGCACGTAACTTCTTATGAACTTTCTAGTTTTTGTGTTCCAGAGAGATGTCCTCTCTTCTCAGAACTCCTCTTCCTTGTAACTACAAATACTTATGCAGACGGCAATGGCACCAGCCTTTTTTTTCATAGTTCACAGATAATTTTTCTCTGAAACCGAAAAACACAAAACACATTGCAAGTAGATTATCTTTCTGTATAGTTGAGTCAGATTCAAAAAGAAGAACACACAAGTTCAAAACCAAACAATGGCATGAAAGAAGGCTCTCCAGGACAGAATTGGCTCATAATCAATCCATTTCCAGTACAATTTCAGAGAAAGCCTTCAAGGAGACTAGTCTCAACCATGTTTGGTGCTACTACACTGGCTTTAAATAGTTCCCTCCTTAACCCCTTTGCATAGGAAAGGACAGATCCAGCAATACCCATGTACCATCACCACCTTCCATCATCATCTTCTCCTCAACACACTGCTGTGTCAGTGCCTTCCTGACAAAGGAAATAAGGGGCCAACAGATAGCGGCCAGGAGAGGAGTGGTGGGTGATTTTTGCCCATGATGTCAAATTAGACTTAATTCCAGTATAACACCATTGTGATCACACCTCTCCGATCCTGGAGGGTTTGACAAAATCATCTACTTGGGGAAGAAGGAGCTCCTTGCTCATTGGTGTGGTTACAACTAGCACATAAGGTTGGGATGTCCAGTTAGAGTCCTTTTATGAGAAGGCAATATGTGTGCTTACAATGATGTGAGGAGACAGGCCAAGTCCAGCAGATCCTAGTGGTTCAAGGGATGCGCCCACAGAAAAAAAGCATTTGTTGCCTCAATTTGTCATCTTTTACTTTGTGCTCCTGTCACACCTCCCCAAGGAAACAAATCATGTCCTTTCCCCCAAGGTTGTTGCCCTCTGACTCACAAAGTGGATGGAGTCTTTTTTTTTTTTTTTTTCTATTTTCAGTTTATTTCAAGAGCTATTTTTCATCTTTATCAGAATAAACCTGGAAGACAAAGCTTTGGCAAATTATTCCTTTCACTTCTGCTAGCACAACCTATAGCAGCTCCCATGCAAGGCAGAGAGCAATAGGAAAATCCCAGCTAGGCATGTGACTTAAACCCATGATGGCTTGCAGGGACTATGACTCCAGTTCAGGACAGCACCCTGATCTCAAACCTAACTTCAGTTACTTGGATAATTATCTATCTCCTAAAGTCAAACACTGTGATCTAACTCTATCAACATGACTGCTATACTTCCAGTGTGAAATCACTGGTAAGTGATTACAGCCACCTAAACCACAAGTCTAACAGACTCAGCCATCCTGTACAGTCAAGAGAAAAAAGTAATTAAAGTTCAGGCACCTGAGCTGAAGTTAGGATGTAGCCCAGACTTAAGGACACCTCAGATTCAACAGGATGGTTTTGCAGAAATGTTCAGCAGACTTCATGAAATGCAATGTGCCCATAAAATTAGCACCCCAGATACCATATTGAAACCAATTAGAGTAAAGGAAGGATTTCACTTTTCATTTTGCTCCTCCTTTTCTAGCTAAATAAGGCTTACAGTCCTGTTCTCTGAATTCTTCTCTCCTTATCTCTTTCTTTGTGCTCCATTCAGCTTCTGGGCCTATTTAAAACAAAATTAATAGACAGAAGGAAAAGAGTGCCTACAGGGAAACTCACCATGGTCAGGGTCCTTCTTATGGTCCTGAGGTCCCATGCAAAAATCTGGCCATCTACATCAAGCTTAATACATTCACCCTCAAGAAAGGTCCCATCAAAACTGACTTTTTAATTGCCCATTTACCCATGCCAAGTTTTGGATGACGGAAGTTGTCTGGAAGAATGCCAGCCAGCAAGGCTTTAAAAAATTAAAAGAAAAAATCATTCTAGTAACTGAACCATTGCAGTCCAGTGCTCAGGAAGGTCTTTTGCTGTTTAATTTCTTAGTATGGACACAGCAGTGTTCCCACTCATGACAAAGACAGTAAGAGCTCAACTATTGCAATTTTTGCTTTGCAGCAACCAACTGGACAGTTAGCAAATATGGGCTGGCAAGTCAATAAGCGTATGTAGCTCCATATCTCTTCTTTTGGCCAATGAGAGCCTCAGAGGTTCACAGAATACTGAAGAGGGAAGAGGAGAGCTTTTCTGAAAGAAGCTGGCCCTTACCAAATTGCTCTAACATGGAGGACAGTGCTAGTTACCCAGAGAACATGTGACCAATAATCTTCTCAAATGGCTTCTTTCCCTGTTTTTCTGTGTTCTTGGAATCAGCAGATAGGGATTTTTCTTCAAACTTAAATGCCAGCTGGTGGTCAGTTATTGCCTAATTCCCGTGAATCATTTGTAGTTCTTCCACAAGCAACACTTTCTGACTGTCACAAACTCAAGCTGACTGTAGGTGTAGGTCACATGAATTGTGATCTGATGCCACTCAGTTAGAAATATCTGTAACTTCATGACCTTCTGGACAAAGCTTTTTAGCAAAGTTTTTGGCTGAGAAAACGGGGAAGTTAAGGGGATATTTTGTTGCTGTGGGTGACCAAGCCTGCTGATTTGTGATTGCTGGCTGGCCATCCTTGTGAGACTGTGAGCCCAGTTGAGGTAGGTCACAGCATTTTTTTATTGTGCCCACCCAGGTGACTGTTACACTTAGAGCATACTTCCAGCACGCTGTATTTCGTGCTTGCAAATCTGAAACCTGCTTTCCTAATGAGTTGGTTTAATTAGCTATTTTAGTGGAACTTTCTGCCAGCAAACTCAGTTGCTAAAATACACATGGAAAGTAAATGCAAAGGAATATCAATTGTGAGTGTGTCTTGAAATTAGAGTGAATATCCATGACACTTATTTGACAGTAATTGCTACGATGTAGTAAATCTGGGGTCTTTTTACACCTGGAACCATGATTCCTGAGTACTGAAGATGACTGAGTGTTATATAAACCCACTTCACTTGTACAGATGCTGAATCCAGTTGAAGTTGGGCATGAAAGAAAGTCACTTCCATCTGACACCCATGGTTTAAATAAAATGATCTGGCAACCATAGCTAATTTCCTGCTGCTGAGAGGCCATACCAATAATTGCCAGCCCTAACATCATTCCCTGCAAAGAAGCCTGAAGCTGGATGAGCGAAGGTGATCAGCCCTCAGTCCCATAGTGTGGGAATAACGCATCCTCCCAGGTCCCCTCTGAGCTCAGGGGGAGCGAGAGCTGCCACCTCTGCTCAGGGCAGGACAACAGGGTGCTCACACCCCTCTGAACCATTACAGGATGATGGACTCTAATACAGGAGGGCCACAATTGACTTTTCCCCTCACCCGGGCCTCCTCTGTGCAAGAGCTGCATGGCTGGGGCTACTACAATTTATTTGTAGTACAACGCTACCTAATAACACCACACGCCCCTGGAACATGAAACACTGCCTTCCTCCTTTTTCCTAGCTGCTAATATCACAGGTGAGCATGACACCAGGGGTCACAACACAGAAAAAGGCTGTCATCTCTGTCCTGCATACGTAAAATGACTAGGAAAGCCTGGCTTCAGCAGAAGCCAGTGGTAGAAGTCACATTAAATGAGGGACACTGAGCAGGTTGGAAGCAAAACCTTCAAGTTTTGCTGTGCTGCCCTAAGAGGGGCCCCAGCCCCTATCAGCATTAGGTGATCAGATGCACCCTTGTCTCCCCAGTTCACGTATCCTTACCCTCAACATTTTTCCAAACCCCTTTATCCCTCTCCTTGAGGCTCCTGTGGCATCAAACGCCTTCATCGATGGAAATCGTCTCCTTGCCACAGCTTGATAGATTGTCCTCATGGATTTACCTGGTCAGCATCAGCCTCTACCACTGAATTCCCTCATTAAGCCAAAACCCATCCAGTAACAGTTGTTAACAACTCTGTCCTGGGAATTTGGTGGCAGCTCTTCAGCAAACCTGGTTGGAAAAATCGCAACTGAAGCAAAACCATTGGAGAGAATTATTTTTTTTAAAGACGTGTAGTTGCAACCTGCCCTGTCCCTAGGTTAGAAATAATTGAGGGTCATTCCAACCCAGTGCGCAATCCATGTGGCTGGGAATGAAAGCGGAGGCTTTTACAAATACTCTCCAGCTGCATTATCTTCTCCCACACTGTCATGGCCTGGTGGGCAACACAGCTGGTAATGTCAGTGCAAAACCTCCTTCCCACTCATCAGAGGGGGGATTTTTGCCTCACTGCTTGCTGGGTGAGGTCTGCAGAAGAGAGCACCATTTCCCAGCACCATTCTGCTGTGTGAGGTGCCTGCAAGCAGGGCAAAACTCTGCTTGGTTGCAATAAGCAAATCTGCCTGCAGATGTGGTGGTGAAACCAGATCACACTAAAAAAGGTTGATTAGGAAAATGGATCAGTTTATCACAGATTTCTCATAGGATAAGATTTCTGGACGAAGAATGAGACAGGTTAGAAAGCCTGAAACGATGCAAAGAAATAAGAATAGATACAAGGTCATTCCCAAAAGAGGGCTGCTATTTTTTGCATTTTCTCTGTTCCTACATCAACCTCTCCTCTCCTGTTTTCCATCTGGATTATAGAACTTCCCATCTTTCCAGTGCACTGGGGTTAAAACCATCAACACTAGTAATCTAAGTATGCCAGGGGATGCTCCCATGTACTGGGACCACCTTATGTGTCGTGGCTTAGCTCTGTGCTACTGACCTGCCAAAGCAAGGCTGTGAGCAAACTGCCAACTGGGAATGGTCCCTGGACTGGACTAATTGCCAAATGTGGGAGTGGTTCAGGGGTAACTCTTAGCAGAAATAGGCCAAATTTATACCAGGGAATCTTCTAACATTTCACAAACATGGACAGTGGCCAACAATGTTCCCAGCACACTTGACCAGTTTTTATCTACGTACCTATACATGGAGTGTATACCTATACTGGTATGTCCAGGGGGACCTCGTCCACAGTGGGAATTCCTAGTTATGCCTCAAAACAGATCACACAACAAATGAAATAATAGTACATGGTCAATCTTATCACTGTTTTCAAAACCATGATCTCTAATCTTGCAGCTTTCACAAACAACAGTTACAACATATGTATTTTGTAACCAGCAGCAAATCTGTCATTTCTTCAAATCTGGCCAAATGTCACCTTGTTTCTCTTGCAAATGTCTAGTGCAGGTCTAGGTCAAAAACCAGGCACCTAGGTGACAGCATGGTAGAAATTACACAGAATGATATGTACGAAAATTGCTAGGAGCAACTTTTTCATACATACACGTTCACCGGGCAAGATTTAATCTGGCAGTGCCCCACTTTTCTAGCCAGTTGGTACATACTTGGCTTTCTCGTGGAGTTACATTTCCAATGCAGAAAATTCTGGTCTGTGAGGCCAGGGGATGGGGAAACAGAACCCCAGCACTAAGCTGAGCCTGGGAAGGTGCCTTTGAGCAGGGGTCCCCTAAAGGCTCAGGGCCTTATAGTGAGCACTGCCCAGCCACGGTCCCATCGCTTCACACCAACAGACAGTGTGTTATGTGGATATACCCAAAAGAACTTTGCACACCAGCTCTCCTGCAGACTTCTTCCAGGCACCCAGAAAATTATGCACTCTTTCTCTGTGATTAAGGTGAATCCATCTTTCCTACCACCATTTCCCCTAAGTCCTTTTCTCTGATGATCAAAAACACTTGGGTGATATTGAGAACCTCTTTGACCAGATAGGTGAATTCTCACACCCCGAGGAAGTACTTGCTCTCTGCTCCCTCCTTGTGTTCTCCTGTTTTCCTGCACACATCTCAGTCCCTCCCTTTCTCTGTCACCCCTCCATCATCACATAGAGATGCTTACAATGTGATTTGGTACATTAGAACTGATGTGTCTTGGTGCTTCTCTGCAAATGAGGGAGACTTGATCATACCTATGGGGAACCCGGAGATACACAGATGTTAAAAACTTGGGGGGAGAGACTTGGGAGATCTATTCAAATATGCAAATGTGAAATAATAAGAGTCATTAATTAACCTCATTGTACCATATCAATGGCCTGGGATAAAAGCTTTTTTGTACAAAGTCACTTTTAAAACAGGCTGAAGCTGCCTTTAATTGTTCCAAGAGCTGTTTCTAGGATGGAATTGCTGGTTGGATTTAATAACGTGATAATCAAGTCCAGATATAACCCATCAGACTAGATAATGCAAAGTTTCTATGCATTGAAACTTTACAGGGTGGGAAAAATACTCAGATGCCTGATTTTTAAAGGGTGGTTCTAGTGAATTGCCAGTGCATATGTGATAGGAATGAGTATGAAACTGAAGCACCTCCCGAGATATGAATGACACACACCTTTTACCAATTCTGATGTGCAAACAAAAGAAAAGTGCTGGCTGGGGACCTTGGGTATGATGGAGGCTTGGAGCCTGGCCTAGCCTTTATGCCTCTGTCCTGTGTCAATCCAGGGTTTGCCAATAATTATTTTTCTCAGGAGAGCTGCCAAAGAAATTTTGAATCTGTAGCCTGTTCAGTGATGAAAACAGTCTCTCTACCTTCTCCAGAAGTGAACACAAGATGGTGCTGCCATCCACCGATAGCCAGCCTTACATGCAGTTTTACACTGTTTCTACTTCTTAGGGTGTTTAAAACAAGCCCACCTTGGATCTTCTGTTGATGTATCTTGCCAAGACGTTTCTGGGATACTGAAAAGGACAAGCTAAAATGTCGCTCTGGCAGCCTGGCTCAAACAAGCAGGGTTAAACCCATGTTGCGTGAGAGCTGCAAGCAAAGATGCCATGACATATTTCTCAAGGACTGATCTTAACTCTCATCCAGGGGAGAAAATTCCCCAGGGCACAATGACTACCGCAGTTATCTCCTGTGATGAGTCTCCGTAGGAGAGGGTGCCTACCATCCCTTGCCTAGATGAGCTGGGTTAATGCCACTATGCCCAGCAAAATCCTCATTAGTCCAGGCAGAAAGTGCCAGATGGAAATGCAATACAAGCTGAGCAAAAACTAGCAACAAAAAATGCACTGTCCAGGATTATACTGTAACCAAATTCAGATCTGCTGTGTCTGCAGTGTTCCCACAGCAGTCAGCGTTTGGGAAAGACTTCTCAATCCACTGCCGATGCAATGCAAATTCCCAGGCCAATTCTTTGCCCCTCCCTAAGGAAAAGCTAATGACTGATGTATATGAGACTTGAGCAGCTGGACAAAGCTGAGCCAACATCAAAAAGAGCACAAGGAAAAGAGACATGACCTACCAGGGAGACGGAGCTCCCAGAGTCATGTGAATACGTGAGACTCGCTAGGAAAAAGATGTGCCAGACTAACATGTTTTAATGAAAATGCTGGAATCCAACTCGTCATAGACTCAAAAACCTTTCTTGCCTGACTTCCATGTCTAAACCCCATGGACAGGTGATGGAGACTTTTATGAACCACACAACAGTGTCCATTGCTCTTGCACAGGGCTTCTTTGTGCCCAGTGACTGCCTTCTCATTAGGAGCTCTCACAAGCCCCTCAGAGACTCTACTTTCTACCCAGCCACTTGCTTGCAAAATCCATGGGAATGTAAGTAAGTTCCTGGGAGATGTCCCCCTCTGCTGAGTACAGTTAAAACCAGCCAACTGGTTCAATGGTTCTTGGTCAGACATGCAGTATTGCGTAAGCGGCTTTCCAAAGGAAATGAGGCTAAAGGGAGATTTCTCTCCTCGTTGGGGAGACATGCTTAAAAAGCATAACACAGATGTCCTTTCCACGAGGAGGGAGAGGGCTACTCTGTGCTTTTGAACCCTGAGGCTTGCAGTAATTATCACTGCATTAGCCCTTTCCCACTCCTAATTTCTTGGCTTCCCAGTGCAGAGTAGATCATTTACACATGTGTCTTTCCCACTCTCATGAGGGCTTTGCTGTGGCAGGACTAGGGGCTGTGGCTTGCAGACATGTGGCTTTGACATTTTCTCAGGGTTTTTCTTTTTCCCCATCAAAACCTGAATGTTTTCCCCCTCACACGGCCATGCCATTGGATCAGTGGAGGTGCCTCAAGTTGCCACCCTGGTAGCAGCTGAATTGCCATCCGGGTATGTGTCAGTGACACAGGGAAGACACGCAAGATGTTATTGATATTCACACAACAACTTGAACCAAACCAATCTTCTCCTCTCAGTTCCCTCAAACTGGTTTTATGCCATTCCTAGACGACTCCACTCCAGGTTTCTTCCTACGAGGCACAGACACACATTACTAAAAGTCAGTTGTCCCCTGGAAGTGCCTATAATTTTAGGCTGGGGTCTGAGAATCACTTGTAATTTGACAGTGTTTCAAGTTAATAGCTGAGTAGTTGGAGGTGAATAAACCAAGCAGTAGAAAATTGCAGTATGGCTCAGATGTGCACCAATTCAGTGGGTGGACCTTCAATTCTATGGTCAAATCCTCATCCTTCTTTAGATCTCTGCTTAGGTACCCCTTCCCTGCAATTACCTTGACTTTTGGTAATAGTCTGTCTGATTTTTCGTGCTTGTTTGTCTTCATGGTCACTTGTTTGGAGAGACCTGCACCTCCTGAAAAGGCTGCTTGTGATTATCTTATACTTTTCCACTGTCACACAAGCATTCTCCTTTCTGTCCCTATTTCTATGATAACCTACACTTTTAAAATAAAAATAGCATGAGTGGGGATGTGGTGAGAAAAGCCCTTCACAGGCAGACCCACACAGCTCACTACTCATAAGCTCTGGATTTTTAAAAAAAATTGTTAAGCAAGTGAACAGCTTTTACAAAGGAAAAAGTAGATCAAGGAAAGCTGCTGGGGTACAAATCACACCAAGTCTGAGAACTTCTGGTGGCTGAGAGAGCATCAGCTTTTCTGGGTTACCTACTGGTACCACTTTAGCTTGTCAGGGACAGATGAGGAGGATCATAATATGCTTGGAAGTCTCCCATATCATGGCATTTTGGGTCAGGTCCTGGCATTACAGGAAAGATGATGCTGAAGGGTAAGACCCTCAAGAAATACAGTGTTGCAGATAAGGCACTGTGTGTTTGAGTCCCAAGCTGTAATAGTCATGCCTCTTCCTATGCACATCTCATTCTCCTGTTTGTGCCACACACCAGATGACACCAGCAAAGGCAAATCCTGGATGGGATTGAAACCAGTGGAAAAGAGGTGACAAAAGTACACATTTGAACTTCCATTTGCCAAAAAGTAATTCACTAGCAAGCTAACTGCCTGGCTATGATTCCTCTCGATAGCATGATTGCACTTCATGTCCTACCACTACATCAAACCCTTCCTAGAGAAGAGGATAAGTGGACTACAAGCCTGAATTATCCAGTGATTGGGCTACAAACCCAAAGGAATTATCCGAGGATCCTATGAAATAGGGCTAAAGCATGGGAGTTTACAATATGAAAAATCAATGCCAACTCAAAGACCATCAGCTATAGAGCTGGCCTGCTCCCTAGTCTCCTAGGGAGCCAGGACTCACCTAGCCCGGCAAAGATGAACATACAGCTCAGGCTGAACAAGACCTGTTGGGGTAGAGACAGACAGCAACAGGGATTGTCCATGAGGAGACACAGCTGTTAGCATGGATTGGTCAGAAATTCAGGTCCTTACAGCTGCTCATTTAATCTGCTTTATCACTAGTTGAAACCTTTGGGCCAGATGCTAAGCAGGAATATGCTGTCCCAACCACATCAATGGCCAGCCAAATGAGTTGAGGCATCTTTCCTCAAAGGTCAAGCACTGCTGTGCTCCCTGCCAGCAGGTACCATACATCTGGGAATACTGCCAGCAGCAAAATGATCTATCTCACAAGTCCCCTTAATTCTTAAAGGAAGGCACAGAAGACTGACTCTGCAATGACATGGACATTTTCTGTCCAGGACCACACCAAGAACTGTCAAACTCATTCATCAGCTGTCTCTGTACAATGGTAATAGTATTCACTCACCAGAAGCTTGGCAGGGGTTTGGAGCAGTGACCTAGAAGTTAAAGGCTCTTTGTTTATTACTAATCCCTGGAGCTATGCAGTCCCAAAGCCCTTCTCTTTCTGTGCAACACAAGACCAGCTTTCACAGCCATACCCCGAGCCCAGTGAAGTCAATAGAAAGGCTGTCATTGTCTCTGGTGACCAATGCACTGTTCCTGGATTCTGCAAAATTAGACTGGCTTCTGCTTTTGTTGCAATCAATAAAAGTATTACCAGTAACCACTGCTGAATCCAAATGGGACCACAACGTGTGTCCCTCAGGAGTCCCAGTGATGCTGAAATCTGTGGTCACCTTTTTCTGAATATTTCAGAGGACGCAGGATAAAGGCTTGGATTTTCAGCAGGTCTTTAATATTTTCTAGTGTTTTTACTCTCAAAAGGACTTCTTACAACCACACCTGGATCATGTACTCCTTGTCCTATCCCCCCCACAACCTTTTCTGAAAGCTTGCCTTGCGTCTCCTGGGAGTTGCTCCCAGTGTGATGTGAAACTACTATTGGGGTATAGAAACACCTTTTCTAGTGCAAAAAAGATCTGGGAAATGAGAGGTCAGGCAAACAAATATCAGCTTGTTGTTTTAAATGAGCCAATAACCTGTTTAGCATCAGAAGCAAAATCCCCCGCATTACATCTTTGAGCAAGCTTTTTCTCCTGGACTGTTGGAAACTCCTCTGCTCTCACTGGGTTTGCATTATTAATAACATCTCTGATATTAATTAGTCCGTGATAAAGATTAGAATGATTCTCAGATCTGAAAAAAAAAACCCCAAACAAAACCAACCAAACAAAAAACAAGGCCAAAGAACTTCACCCTGCAAGTTTGCAACTGGTCCATGTCTGCTGGTCCTTTCTTGGAGGACTTCACGTGATGGAGAACTTGCACCGAGATGTAGGGCAGCATCACGCTACTAGGGACATGTCACATGGGATTTGGGGCCTTTAGAGATGCAGCTGGCTTTCCTGGCAAGATTTATGCTGTGACAATCTATATCCAGCATGCTCTGCCCACCAGCAGTGCCCCGTTGCTCATGACCTACTGCCTATGGCTTTTGCCTTTCTCCAGACCTGCATAGCTCTACTTGACCCAGCCAAGAGCTCTTTCCTCACGCTCAGGTCCAAAGGACTGTGTGTTAAAGGGGAAGAGACCCAAGCCATATTTCCTTTCCAGTGGCACTGTCCTGTGTGAGTTGTTTCTACTATCACAGTTTAAAAGAAAAGGTCTTTTTTCCATCTCTGGATATCTCTTGTTACTGCTTCCACCCGTGGTGTCTCTTCAGAGAGAGGAACAGCCACGAAACCCTGAGCCAGGCATCCAAGAGAAGGAGAACAAATTGCCCTCTGGAGATGTTGTCTTCTCCATATTGGCTACAAAGAGAACGAAAACAGTATTTTGCACTAAGTCCTTAACTTTTCAGTGACAGAACCCAGGTGAAAAACTAACCCACTGAAAGCTAACCCATCCCACTGACCATGACCAAACCATGTATCTTAAATTTCTCCTGAATGGTCAAGCTACAGTGGCTTGGGACAGATTTTTCCAGTATTTTCATCAATTTTGGATAATTATGGCAGGTAAAATGGCTTTTCTAGGGTGAATTGGTGATCTGGGCACCAAAAAAATTTGTATATTTTATTTTCTACTTTTCTAGAATTTTTTCCACTGGAATTTTGAATGTCCAGAAATTATAATTGGCTCTTTGTTGTTTTCGTTTTTTTTCCTTTTTTTTTTTTTTTTTAAGAAAAAAGGGTGTGAGATTTCTACGCTGAGTTCAGTTTGTTTAATGCATCAGCAAAAGGGCCCAAGAGAGATGCTGGTGGAGGACTGACATTTCCCTTTATGACAGTAGATGGAGCTACATCCTCAGTAATGTCCCTTTCCAGGAGGGGAGCGCGAAGAAGAGGTTTGATGGTCGTGCTGGTCGCTTCTCCCGGCCACTTCAGCCAGAACGGGACTAGCTGGAATAAGGAGAAGAATAAGCAGCGGTGGAAAGAATGAAATAAGTGCCACGACTGGGAGCATTACCTACTTCTACAAGGACTTTATTTACCAGACGTTGACTAAGGGAGCTACAACCCCGTTTCACACCACCCGTTGTAACATGGGCACTCACGATTGCACATATGAATGTTTTCACCTCTCCACAGCCTGGCTGCAACCAGCCCTGAAACCACCAGTCTTGGCCAAGAGGTTTTTTTTTTTTTACTCTCTATTGTTCCATGGAAGAGCTGAGGCTCTCCATTAAAAATCCAAGGATTCCTTGTATAATTGTCTGTTAAATGACTTTACTAGCCTGCAGCTTCAGTGTCCAGACCTGGAAGACCCTCCTTCACTTGCCATGGACCCCAAGCTGTTTTCTTCTTCTCCTTTCCCATGCAACTGGTGAAGTCCTGCACATCTTTTTTAGTCTATATGTTTTAAAACCTCCTCTGGAATATGATCTTGCTGCATCTTTAGGACACCATAAATTCCTTCAACTACCAAGTTTTCATGCATTGCCTCCAAAAGAAGAACAGAGAGACACTTCTTCATCTCCCCACACTGACAGAAGCCATAATTTTTAATATTACTTCCTTGAAGTGGTCTAAAAATGAATCATTGTGTTAGCACAACATCTTCTTATTATTTATGGTAGGCAAATCACAGAAAGCCATTTTAATAATACCATGTTTATCATCACAAATGCACCAGAAACGTTTCCACAAGACTGAGAAGCTGCAGCCCAAAGCCTTTAGGTTATTGTGAAAGGCATCTAGGAAAATGTAAGACTGTTTCAGGCTCTAGCAGATCCTAAGCTGGGTGGGGTAGGAGGGAAAGTTTATTATTTCTAAATCCACTTTATTCTAATCAGGGCTAAACAAACTGTTCCTGGATGACAGAACCTGCCCGGATTTGTTGTCTTGAAGCTCATGGTTGCACTTTCAGTGTCTGTGAGCTCCAGTGAGGCTTTTCCTCCACCTCAGGTTTTCATTTAAATTCCTTAGTGCCTAGTAAGGACTGAGTTCACGGCACAGTTCTTCCCTCAATGGGGACATTATTATGTTCTCTGTCTTCGTTCTGGCTACGTATTTGCATTGAACTCCTCGGAATGAGTACTTCTGCAGCCTTTACGTCTCTGCCAAATTCAGTTTAAACAGTCTGCAGCATCCTGAAGCTATTGGGGTGGAAGGACTCACCTCAGCTGTCCAGCATCCTGACAGCCGGAAACTGGGAAAGGAGCTAGCAAAATCTGGGATTTTGGCATGCTTCAAAAATGGGGCTGTTCCCATGAATGTGTCAGTGTCACTGGCCTCACAAAGTCCAGCAAAAAAGTTAGATTTTCTGTGACATTAATTGCAGCTGTTGCCTTAGTCTCTGATTCACCTTGCATATCTGAGATGCTGCTAATTTGTGGGTAGGGAGATGCTTGCAGAGCAGATTGCCCCTCTCCCGTGTATTCCTCTCTCTCTTTCCTTATCCCCTGCCAAGAAAGCAGAGGCAAAGCGATTGCTCCTTGGTAATCAGCCCACATCTATGCATTAAAAAGGCAGCATCAGGCTTATGTAGCTCTCAGTCTGACCTGAAACAAGTTGGGGCCAGGCAGAAGGAAGCAAGCTTCACTGTGCTCGTGGGAAAAGCTGGCAGACCTGTGTTTTGCCCTGTTGACAGATGACTAGAGCCAGGGCCCAAGCACGAGACAATTTCAGAGGAGCCATGAGTCTGTAAGACACTCAGGCATTTCCAGCTCGGAGACTTTTCAATCCCCTCCAGCAAGGTTTAGGATCCTCGTGAAGAGAGGAGCCAGGTAAGAGAGGGAAAGCACTGGTGTTTTTAAATCATTCCACCCACCGCGCAGTGAGGGAAGTGCCAGGAACACATTTCACAACATCTCTGATGTTTTCCTCTCTGCAAGAAAAAATTTTCTGTTGTCGTTCTACCAGTCAGATAAGATCAAGTGGTGCAGGGTAGAAGGGAGGCACTGACTAAAGCTATTGTAACTCATTCCGAAGCTCTCCAGTCTCAGGTAGGAGCTCTGTGAGAGCAACACGTGCCATGGGAATTCAGGCAGGAGGGACATTGAGGCTTGGTCTTGTTTATTGTTCTTGCCTGAGTCTGACCTCAAAGCCAAGGGGTAACTCAGCACATGTTGTACCCTGCTCCTTTCCTGTGTCCACCCAAAGGCAATTTATTCTCAAGCTGAGCCATGGCCCCGAAGCAAAAAAAATTCTCGTGTTCAGCTCTGAACACAGAGTACACTGCAATTAAAGAAACCTTCAGTGTAAAATGCTTCCAGTGTAGAAAATGTTGATGGAAAATGATTGACAAGGGCTTGTCCCACATTATCCCTTATTGGCGCTCCTGGCTGTAGCAGAGGCTTTCTCCTGCCCTGAGGTGGTCTTCACCAATACACTCCCTGTTAGGAGGAATTTCTGTGGTGTTCACACTGTTGGCTTGCCTTCAGTTTTAAGACAGCTTGTAAATATAAGAGCCAAAAATGTGGCTGGTGGGCCAGCAAGGCATTCCCCTCCAAGCAGTCATTCTCCCTTTTGGGTTTCCCCAACCATTTAGCTTGCGCCCACAAAGTTCTCCCTGGCTGGGAAGGACTGTGGATAGATTAAGAAGGTCATGAGAAGGTCTGGGAAGAACCCCTGGCTGTGTTGATGCTGTAGGGATGGGCCAGGTGCTCCACAGTCCTGGTCCTCCAGTTGCCCAGGCCATGGTCTCATGCTCTCAGGGTCACACTGAAGATGCCTGGATACATGGGAGCCCCATGTCCCAGCAGGCAGCAAAGGTGTGTTGGTGGTGACCAGGGCTTCAGGGCAAATCAAGAAGTGTACTGCACACTGTGTCACCAGGACCTGGGTCTTACTCATGTTGGAACAGGTCAGTGCCTTAACGTCTTCCTCTGGAAATAAAGACAAACTGCAGGAATTCATAAAACTGTCTGGAAATGACAACACTGGCGGTGAAGAGTTCCCTGCTCAAAATGACTTTGTCTCTTGAAAATGTTCCCTGGGGTTGCTCAAAATCTATTTTTTTTCTTCTATTTGGAAGAAGAGGGAACAGGCAAGAAAACTGGAGATATTTATCCCTAATTATCTAAGTAGCACACAGAAACATTGGGCTGGCAGGGAATGAATCAGAATGAAGATGAAACTCTTGCTATCGTAATCTGAAGAGCAGTACAAGCATCTGTGTATATGTCCTGTCTGTAGGTTTGTCAAAGTAATGCAGTAGAGACTGCTTGCTCTATAGAGACTGGGCTGTCACCGTTCTCACTGTGATGGAGCTCATCAAACCAACCACCAATAGATGTCTTCTGCATAAAAAATACCAGGGTTAGGTTATCTCCACAGCAAATGAAGCCAACAATTCCAGTACACAACTTACCTGCTACACATTTGTATTTAGAAAATTGAATCGAATTTCTAGTCAAGATGGTTGGTAGTCTGGAGGGTGACATAACTCTGTATCGGGCACCTACATATGACTAGCTGGATCCCTGCCTGGAGTCTGTTAGCTGTTTTAACTAAAAAGTTAAACTCCCAAGTCCCATGGAGACACCTCTGTCCAGATGCCTACGCTGGGTGTCTGTATCAGTAGGAAGAATTGGATCCCTATGTTGGCTTTCCAAGGTGGAAGGAATAGCATGGTCATGACCCCTGTGGTCTCTGACCTTCACAGAAAGGAAGCAAACAAGGTAAATGGAAATTTCTCCTGCCTTGCAAATGACCATGGGATTTGCAGATCACTCAGTGTTTGTTCTGTGGACACAACAGGTAGGTTCATCACCACTGCAAAATAGAAGTTGTTTTTAAACCAGATTAGATTATCTTTATGGTAGGTTGCGTTACAGGTTTCCAACATGACTATGCAAGAACCCAGCATTTCTCCTTCCTTGAAATGGCAGCACCTGAGAAAATATCTTGATAGTCTGCTACTTGAAAAGAACTGGAGGTGAAGTCTGGAGAAGTGAAACTATGGTTTTCCCCAGGGACGTCCAGTTATCTGTAAACAGTGACTTGGTTCCTAAATAGGCAATGAGGACAAGGCAGGTCCTCCAGGTATCCCAGATTGCGGATAACCACAGAAACTGCTGTCAGATCTGTTGTCATATCTCACCGTAACTCAGATCTGAAGAACAAGGACCTGCAATTCATTTCATCCCTAACTGCACACACTGCCCTGGGGTCCTGGCCCGCCTGATGGCAGAACTTTAGGCAAGGACCTCTGCGATCTCCATCATTAGAAAAATCTTTGCAGAGAACTGGGTTTTAATATGTGCAAGTGGTAGCGTAGCAGTGCACCAGTCCATGGGCGCCAGCTATTAAAAAGCAGTCATTTTGCTTATCTGGATCTGGCTCTTACCAAGACTGCCACCCCTCCTTCTCAACAGGATGGAATTTCCTGGCACTGTTGCAAGTCTATTCTGTCTTTTCAATAATTGCCACCGCAGTGCAGCGTCCCAGGGTGTTGGCAGATACGCTTTAGAGTAGGAAGGCATTGCTCCACAAGCCTTTGCTTTGAGAAAGAAAATTCCCCAGAATTATCATATCAGGCCCTATTCCCAAAACGTGTCTAGACAGAGTTATTTAGGATGGGCTGTATTATAGTGTCCTGCCCTAAAGAACTAACTACTGCTGAATTGGTTATTATTTGTTTATTGAGGGTATTCCAGTTGAACCAACAGAATTGGAGATCCCTGTCTCCCTAGATGCTATGCAGAAAAAAAAAATCTTGAAGCATGGACACCCATGCCTCAAAGCATGTGCAGCCTAAAAAAGATGAGATAAATAAAGAGAGGAAAGAAACAAGTGCAGAAAAAGTGCAAAATTTTTCACTTATTAAAGACTTTGGATCAAGCACAGATAAATGCAAAGACAAAACTCTGATGTTTTTACCTGTATTTTCCCAAAACTTTCAGAATTCACTTTCAGGGCAGGTCTTTGGCAAGAGGGAGTGGGGAAAAGTATGAGAATTGTTTAGGTTTTGTGAATCTTTCAAACTTTCAACCTTAGAGCAAAGTGAAGCCGGATATTTTGTGAAACTTGGGGTATCATGAAACATTCCTCCCTGCAATTTAAGATGCTGTTTGTACAAGCGAGATGCCCTGATTGGTTTCTTTGACTTTGTAACTGAATACAAGACTGTGTTATGCAAGCTATAATTATTCTTACTTGGAAACAATTTTCTTTTACTTTCAGGATTCTTTGGGGAATAGGAGGCAGCTCAAAACAGCATGGTTTGCCAAAGCTAAATACAACAAAATCTTCCAAAAAGTTTCATTCTGTTCTAAATGTGTGTTGTAGCAATTCTGATAAACTTTAAATCTGGCAGAAGATTGTCTCTTCTAATCTTCTCTTGGGTACCAAACGTTATCCCAGCACTATTGCTTCAAAGTAAAACTCACTGGGGATTTAGTACAAATCAACACTTCAGGATCTGACTACTTCAAGAGGATAACACCACGTTCTCTGAGATTGGAGAAGCAAGCTTATTAACTTCGGGATTTACACATTGGACAAGAAAAGAAAGAAAGGAGTGAAAAATCTCGGGCTGCCTGGAAATTCAACCAGGACTGACTCCTAGTTTAAGCCTCCACACCAAGAGCCCTTGTCTACACTAGACTTCTGGTTGAAGCATCATTCTCTTGCAGCCACTCTTTGCACTCTGGTTTTGGTAGAAGAAGCACTTCTGTAGCTAGTCAGCAACATTTATTTTAACTACCACAAAGAGATGGCCCTGAGAAAGTAGAATCATGACTAGTCTTTCCATTTTGAACTGTGTCATACAGAAGAATAGGAGCATCCTACAGCTGTGAGATAAGTTAGCCTGCTAGGCCAAGGGATGGAGGCGTGATATTTTTAATTGTGAAGGCCTCACTCCAGATCCTACTTCAGAGCCAAATGAGGATTGTGATAGGCAATGGTTTTATTTTTTGTTCAGGATGAAACTAGACTCAGCTGAGCTTTCACGTTGTTTCCATCGGCTTTTTTCCCTACAGCGTACTTCCATAGTCTGAAGTATGTACACAGTCTTGCAGTTTGTCCCTGCCCTCGGCCACTCTGCTCCTAATGGTATGAGGGCAGTTTTCTGGGGAAAGCTATCGTAAATGGGAGCACTGGGAATGTCCTAAAGGTTAATCGGGTCACCTTGTCCATCAAGCCACTGTTGCACCCCTGGGCCCTGCACCTGCAGGACCTGTCTACACCAGAGGACTCTGCCATTGCTGGGAGAGCCATGCCTCCCAGTACAGACTGGGACAGACACAAGCTGCTGTAGGCAGGGGGCATGATGTGTGATGGCCTAAGCCACAGCAAGGGGCTGAAGATACAGACCCAGATGGCCACTCCGCAGCAAAGGGGCCAGAGCAAGGGCTGCTACCCACCCGTTTCCCCACCCTCACGAGAAATGCAGACCTGTAGAGGCAGCGTATGCTCACGAAGGCTTTTTAGCTGCTGAGGTAATTCTGCCACCTCTTTACAATGATCTAAACTAGGCCAACACAAGCACTGCTAGCCTAATTGCCTCCGCATGAGGGATTTTGCCAGGAGAGCTGTGGTGGCTCCCAAACATCTACAGGCTCAGAGATGCTCAACATCAGGATCAGGGACGAGCCTGCCTGCAGGCAGGTGTCTGGATGTCCTGCCAAGGTGTTGCAGTTCAGTTCGTCCTTTCTTTCCCCTTTTTCACAGCAAGCAGAGAAAATATGAACCCCTCCTCATCCAAATCTCAGATATTTCCCACCACTACGTGCTGCAGATGACTGCACACACCCAGCCAAGAGAAGATAGGGAGATCAGGTTCCATTGCTCTGAAGCACTTTTCATCCAGACTGCTTGTTGTAGCCCCATCCCACAGGTCCATGCTGTGCTTTGGAAAGGACACTACGTTCATCCCCCTCATGTGCTTATCTACCCCCAGCTGCAGGACCAGGAATTTTTGACCCAGACCAAGGAGGGACAGCCACCTCCATGTTGTCCCACACCAGGCAGCTTTTCCCAATCTCTGTCTGAGGTAGTGAGGTTTTCCAGTCCAGGCAGTGGTGTCTTATGCCTTGAATACAGCCCCCCACAGAGCCGGCGGTGTAGGTATAGCCCCAACCCTCCAAACTTACCCCTCTGCCTCCCCTGGAAAATGACATCACTCTGAACAATTTACTGTTAATCAATAGGATTTAACAAAGCCAGATACAACCCCGAAAGAAACAGCTGATGCAGCTGTATCTTGTCAGCAGTGAACGCCTCGATGTGAACGGAAGCATGATCTGCCTTTGTTGGCATTTTTCTGCTTTGTCTCTGACTAGCATTTGCATCTCCTAATTAAAGAAGTATGGGCAACTGTATAAATACATATATAGCATTGCATTAAAGCCCTGGGATCTATCTGACAGCCCAGCATGATGCAGCAGCATTAGTAATGTTTGTTGTACAGTTTCAAATGATCTCATTTGGAGTGGAATTACAGTCAGCCTGTGCGTGTTCTAACCCAGACAGTTGCAGGCACATGAGTGTTATTAGAAATACTTCCACTGAATTTCATTTAGCTTATCCTTTTCTTTATGAAGGCCAAGAGCGCTCTAAGTAAATTTGATCTGTGCCTGTGCAACTAGGCACAGATTACATTCTTATGTTTTCCATCAGGTAAGTGACTTTCAGGTTGTGATGGTAAAGTTAGAAGCTGACAGATGATTGATGTTTGGTGAACTGTAATTTTGTCTCCTCACACACCAGGACTAGGTCTTCAGCTTCTTCTCCCCCCCAAAATGTCTTCCTTCTCCATGCACAGAATGAGCTACTCTTCAAGGATGGGTCAACATTTTGCTGTGGAAGGAAGAACCATGAATGAAACAAAAGTGACAAGAGCACTTGTTATGGAAGGTGACTTTTCCCTGCTAGCTTTGCCTCTGAAGAGGATGATTGCAACCAGTTCCACAAGGTTTTCCCTATTTATTCCATATCATCTTTTTCTAAGCAACCAGTGCAATTCCAGGCTCATTTACACGTGGGTCACTTTAGTGCAGGGCAGAGTCATCTGTGGTCCGGGCTGGAAATGCTTTTCCACTGACATCAATAGTTGAATTTGGTCCAGAGGTGACTTTACAATCTCAGGAGTCATCTTTCTTCTCTGCTGAGTTCTCCTTTGTTCGCAAAGCAGCATGACCTGTATCAGCTATTGCTTAGCAAAAAAACAAACAGGGAAGGAAGGATTTGGATTTCTTGGATTACCTACAAACTGGATTTGGATTTCTTGGGTTACCTACAAACTGGTTCTTAAAGCATCAGTGAGGGTGACAACTAACCCTGCCCTTCCTGCTGTCAGTGTTTAAAAACGTTTCTGAGTATTAAAAGCAGGAAGGGAGATGCTAAGTTAGATTATCTAATCATTACCTCAAATAAGGAGGGCGGCTGGGTCAGTACAACACTGCCTAGCATGACAGCCAGTATATAAATAGGATCAGTACTTACAGGTCAGGAGACAGTTGGTGACCAAGGTTAAAAGAATAACTAATGTATAAATATACTACGAACATGCTCAGCGTCTGCTTGCAATTCCTGGAGAATCTGTGCAGAAGGCTGAGCGTAATGAGCATTTGCAAATGACCTTGTTATGAGCATCAAGGGATCTCTGAAGGCACCACAGACAGACAGGAGAGGGCTGGATGCCTGCCAGCTGAGGACAGTGGATCTGCGCTCCCCGTTCACCACTGACTCCTGGGGCGATGATGGAAATCTGCTTTTCCCTCCCCCTGACCTGGAACAGGTGCGGCACAGGACTGTCATGAGGACCGATTAGTTAATAAGATAATGTCGTCCCCCAGACAGTAACACAAAAAGATGCAGGGATGCACTTGGGCTGTGCTATGAAGGCAGGAGCACTGGCATGGATCTGGAGGACTTTCTCTGGGTTCATGCTTCAGTGAAAGCTGAGCCAGGGTGTCTTCTAGAGTTCACAGCACCATTCACACAGCAAAGGGACCTCATTTAATCACCTGGACTGCTGCAGCAACCAAGAGAGATGCAAAGGAGAGGCTCAGGCTGCTCCCTGCGAAGGAGCAGCAGACCTTGGTCTTCTACACTCAATTGACAAAGGCAGAGAGTAAGGGTCAAAATGATCCCCAGTGACTTCAAAAGGCTTTTAGGTAGGTGAACAAGGAGCCACAGAAAGGTCTCCACCTGGCCCCTCTGAAGCCGAGGATCGCTTTCTCTTCCAAAAGCCATTGGCATTAAGCGCATGTTATCACAGAGGGCTCAAGTTTGTGTATTTCCTGAGAAATCTCTCTGCCTTTGCTGTGAGCCACAGCAGATGAGCACAGCCTTAGCTTTTGATGGTGTTTTTCCATCCTTTACTTTCCCCCCCAGAAAAATGATATAACCCCATCCATTATTAGAAACACAGACCCAGGCTGCTCAGCAGATCAGTCTGATATTGATGGTTTCAGCCTTTGTGGCTTCAGAAAGCCAAACTCTCCATGCGGCAGGACAGGGCTCGAGTCAGAGTAGGAGGGAGGGTGAGAACAGAGCACTTAACGGTCATGGGCAGCATTTTTTTGTGTTGCAGTATGTGTCTTGGTGGAACAGAGGACACATTATCCTTCTTGCACAGCATTTTCTGACCTGTTTTTGAACCCCTGGGAGGTGAGGGAAGGCGAGGGAAGAAAAAGAGTGGGTTTATCAAATCTGAGATCACTGCAGGGCTTGGAAAGCAATCTTTCTTCTTCTCTCTTCTACACCAACTGTAAACAAGGCTGCATCCAAGAGGGCTTGTTCACTAGTCTTTGAAATGGACAGTTTGTCCAAGACAGCTCCCCAGTCGGTGACCTTTGGTTGAGAGGACAATGAAACAGATTCATGGGGTCATCCTGCTCCCCACCATGCCCCCAGAAAGGTGTTGACTGCATGACTTAACTCTGGGAGAATTTACCTAGTGCTGCTGTTCTTTCTGGGAGAAAAAGGCCTGAGAAGGATGTATCCCAGAAACTACTCACCTCTCCATTTCCCCACGTGAGAGCCCAGAGTGATGGGAGAGCAGTCTGGGGAGAACTCAAGGTGGGTGGTGAAGAACAAGAATGAAAGTCAGCATGTAACTAGAAAGGTTAGAGTACCACAGACATCCAGGCCCTTCTCCACATCTTGAACATGAAGCTCAATTCTTGTGCTCCAAAAAAGATAAGCAAAACTGGAAGAGATACAGAGAAGAGCAATAAGGAGGGCTGAGATATGTCTCTGACCGTGCATGTCAAGAAATTAAGCATTTCAGCTAGAAATGGGGTGTTGTGAGTGGAGTAAGGTAGCTAGAAGACCACGAGTGGCCTGAAAGAGGTGAATAGGGAGTGATTGATCAATGCTACTCCAGCTCTGTTATTAACAGAGAAAGTACAGGCTACTCAGCCCTTTGGCCCTCCGTACAATGACCACTCCTGTATTATGTTGTGATGTGTGCTAGGCATTGCACAGAGCAATCTCAATACAGAAAGTCCACCAACTTCTACACAGAGAAAGCAGAGGAACTGTTGGAGAAATTCCTGGAGACCCCGGCACGTTTCTTCAAACCAGCCCAAAAGAATACATCAGGGAGCCAAGAAGCAATGCTTTGGGAAAATGCGGATGATCACCGATCACTGACAGCTTGCTTTACTGCCAGCTGCTAGACCAAAATTCAGGGGGAACACCAACCCCATCTTTAGCTCCTGAGCCTTGTCCCTGCCACCATATTTGACTGACAGAGCTGTCAGTCTTATATCAGTGTGTCTTTCTTCACGAGGGTTTACGCTTGCTAACACAAGCAGGCATATAGCAGAAAGATAATGTTTTTTTCTGTTGAAAATCATTTTATGCCTGCAAGAGTAGCCAAGGCATGCTATGCAAAAGCATCCTGAAAGTCCTAGGGATGTACCTAAAGGACATCTATTCACTAAGGAAAATCAAGATCTTTAGGAACTTGCTCTTGCTATATATAGAATGGGAAGTCCAGCTCAGCCAGATTGGGGTGGTGAGCAAAAGAGAAAAGGGCAGAGGGCAAAGTAACATTTTTCCTTTCATTTACATCTTTCTCCAGTGAGTTTAAGTCAATATCAGAAGCCATTTCTGTAACTGCTTGAGGAAATCTGCCTGGAGCAGCTCAGTTTAGGTAATGCTCAGAGGTGACTTTCTGCTCTCTCATCCCAGTGGCTACCACCATTTTTGGGGCAGGTGATTTCCAACCAGTGCAATGGGCATTTTCAAAGTGCCAAGTGAGTGGAGCTTCTTAACCCACTGAGCACCGGTCACAGTACTTTGCTCTCACAGTTACCTTCATCTTCAAGGAAGCATTTGAGCAGTGCTGGGGATGCTTCTTGGAGTCCTGTGGTGACATTTGTGTCTAGTTGAATTCAAGAGATACTGCAGCTTTTATTTAGGATTTATCTAAGGTAAGGCAGCTCAGTGATAAGCAGACATCTAATTTCAATTCCCTACTTTCTTTGCTGGTTATTTCCTCTGGGATCTTCGGTATGTGTCTCTTGCACTTCAATTTTCCCAGCGGTCGAACGGAAATAACTCTGACATCTTGCCTGAAGAGTTGTGGGAAAGATACAATAAAGGTTGTGAAGAGTCAAGATAATGCTGTAACAGGAGCTGTAAAAATACCTACAGAAAATAGAGAGGCCTTTATATTACCATTGAAGTTGATGAGTAATGCATGCTTGTGTAAAAGGCAGATGACTGTTGGAACATCTCAGGTTCACTGGGGTATTCCAGTTACATGCAGCACCAAAATCACATCATCTTGTTTCCCAGCCTTTGGCATGTTTACACACAACTTCCACTTTCACGTCAGACAATGTAATCTCTTCCTGAAAGCTCATCTTGCGTCTGGGTAAGCAGCTCACACTGAACCCATCATCCTTTTTTTGTTGCTGGTGGTGGCTTTGGGGGACTTTTTTTTTTGTATCACACTGTAAAACAAATTGTGCTTACACAAAAGCAAGCAGTAAGCATGAGGGTGAGTGAAAACCTGATTTATCATCACCAAAATGTTCTTCCCCCTCTTTGCAGCTTTAGCAGAGGTGATGAGCTCCCTGCAAGGACACATTCCTCAGTGCCACGTCATGTGTCAGGAACCTGGACAGGAACAAGAGACACAGTCCTGTCACACTTGCATGACTGCTATCAGATTTTGATTCTCTGCCCCCCCCCAAATTTTATGCATGAATAATTTACCACAAGGGAATGTGCCACAAAGCCCAGCTGCAAAAGGGCACAGTCCCAAGGCAGGTAGCACCCCCAAGAACATCAACAGCAGAGTCAAAGTTCTCCCCTCTGAGCTGAATGGCACCTGAAGGAGGGGACATGTTGCAGGCTTGGGGACAGCCACTAGATGGGGGCACGAGCACACACGGCCACAGGGCCCCAGCTGGACCCCAGGAGCATGAACACCAGGTGGTGACACATCACCAACCTTCTCTGCCCTTTGGCATGGCCCAGGCCTCTCCAGGGAAATGGTTCTGCCAGCCATCCACCAAGTTCATCGGAGCTCAGCCATGCATACATCTATCACCAGGCTATCAGGGCACTCACAGCCCATCCACTGGGATAAGACTTGGCTGTGTTAATGGCTTTTGGGGGCTTAGTTAAGGAGCCAGTGAAACTATGTTGGGAGCCACTTGTGTCCCTGACCCAATGGAGGGGCAAGACAGTGAAGAGCACCTTCCCTCCTTGTGTGCCCAAGGCTGCTCACATTTTTTGCTGAAAGTCAGCTTTTCCAGAAGCCATAGAGCTTTGCTCTTGAGATCTGCTCCAAAAGATTGGTTTGCTCAATACTTCCAGCCAGGCGATTATCTCTCAGACTACAAAAAGGCGTCTGCCCACTTCTCCTGAGACCTCAGCTCTTCAAAACTACCCCTGGAAACAGCCTGTGGGGTGTTCTCTGCTGTCTGCCTCTTGATGACATGACCCACAAATTGGCTCTGACTGAATGCAGTGCTGCTTTCGTGGAGCCCAGAGGGACTGGAGCATGTAAGAGCTCCCCCCGACCCTGACATATCCTATGTGCCTCTTGGTGAAGGAGCAAGTTCAAGAGGCTGCCAAACACATCAGCCCTGGAGCCTGAGCAATGGGCTGAATCAGTTCTGCAAATCTGTCATGAACTGCATTTTATACACACACACGGATATATTCCCCGCTCCAAAAGGAGCCAGAGAGGGAAGGGGAACTGGCCTCTTACTGGGAATGCTAAGCCCTGTTTAGTGTTACCAGTTTTGCAGGTACCTAAAGAGGCCTAAACAGATTCAGCTAACGATGTGTCATCAATTAAACAGAGGCGTTTTACAAGGGAAGAAGCTTTGGCTAATGTACAGTCCTGATGACATATCCATGGAAAGGGTCCTTGAGCAGGAGCCACTTCATACCCATCCTGTGGGTTACGAAAGAGCCAGTGAAATTACATTGGGGGCCAATTGGCTCCCTGGCCCCACGGAGGGGAAAGACAGCCAAGAGCACCTTCCCTCCCTGTGTGCCCAAGTCCGCTCATATTTTTTGCAGAAAGTCAGCTTTTCCAGGAGCCCTCAGAGGGGAGGTCATACAGCCAGCCTGTCTCCTGAAATTACTTTTCTCATCCCCAAAACTCAAAGATCCCCATTATTTCTTGTGTCCCTGCTGAGCGACATTGGTCCGATGAGTTTTCCCTCTGCTTTGAGGCATAAGAATCAGTGCCACGCACTTTGAAAACCTCTGGGAATTTAGTGGTATATGGCAAGACCATATGTCACACAGAGGTTATAATAAATCCACATCCCTTTTCATCCTCCAGCACCTCGTGGTCTAGAAATATTTGGTGTGAGATTTTGGACTTGCAAATAATTCTGTCCAGGCATTTCCCAGCCAGCCCAACCCTTAATAGCCTCTGCCAGCTGAGGAAACAGAGTTTTTCAGATGACACTGTTTTATCTCTGGGACTGAAGTTCCTCATTCAATGCAATAAGAAAACAGCTCATTGTGAAGCCTGTCTTTACCACCAGCATGTGACAAAAATATCTGTTTCTCCTTTTTGCTAAGGCCTGGCTGCTCCTTTGCTGATAGAAGGGAAATCCCTGCAAACAGAGAGCAAAGTCAACGGCACACAGTCTGTACCTGGTGAGTCAGCATGGCAAAGTTCTCCTCATTTCCCTTCTGCTAGCCCAAAGCTGCTGAAAAAATGTTGTTGTTGTTGTTGTTGGGTGGGGTTTGTTTTTGCAGCTCAGCAGTTTCTGGAGTCTAATGGCTGACCCTGACTTCTTCAGTTGCGCTTGTGGTGTCTTCATGTGCAAACATTGAGCTGGTCCAGGTCTACTTAGCATCTGAATTCAGAGAAAACAAGCTGTTTTCAGGCCTTGGTGGCAGAGGACCAAGAACTCAGTTCTGCAAGTTGGTACATTTCACTTCGGGGTGAAGTTAGAGGCAACTTTTCCTCTGAGAACTTCTCTTGCCTAGAAACACCCTTTTCTCTTTCGCCTGATTTTTTCTCTTTTGTATTGAGATACAATCTTTACTGCAGTGATGGCTATGACAGCTGAGGATGGCTGCTTCTCTTGAAATTCTGGCTTGACTCCCCTTCTTGAGGGACTCAGAGGACTTAGCTCTGCATGCTTGGAACGGACTGTCTGGGCTTTGTGCCCTAAATCAACAAAGACTTTCTACTTGATCCAAGCAGTTCCAGAAGAGTGGAATGGTCTTATTTGGCCAATGTCACCAGCCTCTTTAGTCTCTTTGTATGCTGGCAGAAGAAAACTGCTGATTCAGCAGGCACAGGAGCAAATGTCAACAGAGAAAAATGCACAATGCATATGCTGGCTGAGCTTCTGCCCCTTATTTCTCTTTTTCTTTCTGATTTCCTTGTATCCTGCACCCAACAGGTGCGTTTGAGAAAGTCAGATTTCCAAAGCCACTGGAAGCTCCACAGAGATTTGACCTTGTCCATTTTAAACACTTCCTATCCCAAACCACAGAAGGGGTTTGTAACTCTGTCTGGAGACAAACTCAAACAAACCTAATATGTCTCAGGAAATTCAGGCCATGTCGTAACACAACTAGAGACAAAAATAGGTGGCAATGGCTTGTGTGAAGGTTTGTGTGGTGAGAAGTTTGGGGTTGTTTTTTCGTTTGTTTCTCTTGGTCTTCCCTACTAGGACATGGAAAGTAGTGGCTGAAAAGAGAGGCTGTATCCACTCACTCCTCCTGCAAGTCCCGAGATGTCATTCATTGACCCACTGCTCCACCTCTAGCACCCAGTGTCCCAGTGACCCATTCTTGGCGCTCCCTCTTGCAGACTGTCCATCTTGGCTTGTTGTTTGTACTAGTTTCCAAAAACAACTCTGTGTGAGCTGTCACAAGCTCATGGCAATTGCCCATCTGAAAATCTTCATTAGACATTTCTGGTAAAATGTTTGTGCCACTAACTGGCTTTAAGATGAAACTTTCAAATGAGTCTATGGGTCAGTGCTCCTTCAGGCACACCTGCTTAGAGTACCCATAAGATTTCTTCTCCCCTAAACAAACTCAGATATTTAGGCTGGAAGCGCAATTCAAAACATCAAGAGTTCAGTTGGGTCAGAGGAATTTGGATAACTTGCTCTCTTCAGGTGCTTTGAAAAAATACAACTTTGCTAGAAGCAGCACAGCCAGAGCAGGTAGCACAGGAGCAAGGCTGAGGCTTCATCAGCTTCAGGGGACTTTCGGGGTGATCTTGAGAAGACATTTTACTTCTATATGCCTCTGTTTCCCCATCTGCAAAACAAGGATCTGGTTCCTCACCCTGGCCTCCCCTTGCTTTGTAAAGATCTTTGAGATCAAGGGCCGAAAACGCTAGCTAAAACCTTGGCAACATTATTTATCTACACAAACAAGGGAACTGGGTCTTGCAAAGAAAACATTTGGCTTTAAGTCATTCCCCCACCTCTATAGGAAAACAGCCTATGCACAGACATGGTGTTAGTCACACAAGGAATACAAGCTGTCGGGCAAGAGTTTTGCTTTTGTTTTATCTCCACCTGTTATCCAAGTGTCGTGTGTTTCTCTTACGGAAACATTTTCAGCCACTATTGCTACTGTTAAAGAAACATAGGAGTGTATGAGTGCGTGAGAGACTGTGAGTGCTGCCTTGTTCCATATTTGTTTCAAAACATAATGAAATAATGCAATGCTCATTGTTTCAGACCAAAAAAAAACCCAACAAACCACTCCAGAAAATACTCAGAAATAATCGACATCCTTTTGGATATTACTTAGGGCAGCAAAGACGCTTTGTGTGTGCATGAAATGTTTGTCTTTGCATTACTTTCTTCCATATTGCTGTATAACCATGCATTCCCTTCGCTTTCTCCTCTTCCCCTATCCTCAGATGCCTGTGCTCTGCATCCAGCCTTCTGCATGGCTTCTACATGCACATTAGGCAATTAAAACTAAGTGAGATTCTCTCATGTCACCCCCCGGCATTTGGAGCCACAGAAACATACTGCGGGTTTTAAAGGAAGCAAATGGCAAAGATCTCATATTACAACAAGGCAGAACTTTATGGGCTCATTAAAAAATTGCCCATTATTAATCCTGCTGAGAGTAGAACTGGCCTGGTGTAAAACAGCCCAGCAACAATCCTTTCAATCGATCATGCTGATTTATTCCAGCATGTAGTTTGGTCCAAACTCAATCACGGTCAGTGTTGCTGGACCCTTAGATAACAGGTGCCAATCTACCATGTGTGAAACATCTTCAGCTTGAAACCTGAGATTTAGCTGAAGCAAGAAAAATCAGCCTGAAGCTGAAACCACTTGAATACCAAATCTAATTCGAGACAGAGCAAGCAGTGAGGAAGATGACAGGGGATGCAATGCTCTGTGGTGCATCTTCAGAAGCTTTCTCACACCCATATGAATATTTGTCAAGCCAGACCATAAATCAGACCCTGCTAAAATTTTTTATTTGCTTCTGGCTTCAGGCATCTGCTAGAAAGGACCCCTTGAGTCTGATTATGTTATGTACATCTTGTGAAATTTGCAGCGGTTTTATTCAGAATTAAGCAACAATACACAATTCATCCCCCTTTTTTTTTTTGTGTTACCAGCCTGCAAGAAGGGGAATAAAATTAACAAAACCCTGTGAGATCACTCCAAGCACTCTCATTCATTAAAAATTTTATCATTGCAGCCTGACGCTGCCAGGGGACTTTAGCAAAGCTCTGTGACAGCCACTCCAGGTTACTTCTTCGAGTCCAGAGCTGGAGTGCAAAGGCCGGAGAGGATTTCATCCCGCGTTGCCCAGGGCAGGTATTGCAGAGCCTGTCACTCCTCTAAGCAGTGACTCTCCAGCCGGAGCCCGCTCAGGATTGTTGACTTTGCTGCAGACAGTCGGGCTGGGGCAGACTCAGACAGCAACAAACCCTTTATGAAAGCCGCTGGGAAACAGAAGCAAAGACATCCAGTAATCGCCAGTTCCTGCTGGACAAATTTAACCAGTTCAGGCTGCAGTCTGGCCCCAGCATTCCCAAACAACCAGTTTTCCTGATTTATACCCCCTCAGCTCCTGCCTTCACTCAATTAAACCCCTAAATTCAATGTCCCCAGAAACATGGGGCTAGAAAGAACTTCCAGGATCCATTCCACAGGCACCCCATAATCCCATCCCCACCTTAAGTTTATACAGCATCCTTTAAAAGGCTGGTGTGTGCAGGGGGTAACTTACCCACTCCCCAAGCTTGCTGAGAAGCTGTCCCAGCATTCCCTGCCCTGGTGATTAGGACATGTCCTTGGCCCTAAGGTCTTATGGCTCACCCAGGGCACACAGCAGCTTGGAGAAAATGGGGAATAAGATCTCGTGTTGCTTCTTTTCTCCAAGACATGGTAGCTCCAGAAACTGTGAGCCAGGGTGGCTCCAGTTGTAGGTGATGGCATCAATGAGTCAGGAGGACTGAAGAAGACAGCAGGAAATTAAATCAGGGTAGAACTGAGGGAAGAGGCAGAGCTACCTTTAGTCTTGAAGACCATCTGCTTGGAGCTTTAGCCTCCACCACAGTGCTATGGGTGCAGATGTTGGCTTTCAAGAGGACAAAGCACAAAGTTTACTGTGAACTGGGGTAACTCAGTCAATGCTAGACCAGCAGATGACATCCAGAGGTGACATCCCAAACAAAGCCTGACCCTCCCATAGAATGGGAAGGAGGGGGCTCCCCTCCCTGGGAGGGAGCTGGGCCTGCATTAGAAGCGATAACGTGTTTGTGCCCATGTGTTGCAGATGGCACCGTGCCGTCTCACAGCTTCGTTTCACTAAGGGATGTTGGATTGGCGCAGCAACTTGCCCAACTCTGCCGGGTTTCTGCCCCGGGGCAGGTGGTGACCTCCGAGCAGACAGCAAACCAAGCAAAACCAAGGGAGAAGTGTGGTGGAGTTGGCCACTACAATCACAGCTTGAGGTGAGGTGTTGGAGGAGCTGGACCACCAACGACAACTTATCCACGCTCCTTGGTGACAATAGTGTTTTCCTCAGCTGTTGTGATAATTGCGGTCCTTGTGAAGGATTCCAAACCCAAGCTGCACGTGGGTTTTTGCTGGAGCAGTGCCCAAAGCCTGGGAATGTTCTCCTACCTTATCTGTGTTGGTTATAGCTTCTCTCTCTCATTTTATTATGTCTAAAATAGCTCTTTCTGCCCCAGGAACGCCAAGAGCGCACACGTGCCATTCTGTACTTGCTGTCCACCCTCTGCTAAGAAAGCTGTCAATATTGCAGCATCTGCTGAAAAGTGTAGAACTGATGATTCTGTGCAGCAGGTCCTCATTTTTAGTCTCAGCGTGGTGCCTCCTCTTCCTTAAAAAGGCACTCAATGAGATGTGTGTGCTGGATGCTGCCTGGTGTCACACCAGACATCAGTCTGCAGGAGGCACTTATACAAAATGCGAGTTTCACTAGGAAGCTAAATCTACTGCACCAGGGCATAAAAGATGAATCTGACCACATAGATAGATTAAAAGTTAAATATATGACCATATTTCAGCATACACTACCATAGATATATATATATATACACACACATCTATATGAGGGGGTGGGTGGGTGTATATATATATATATATATATATGGATGTGTCCATGTACCTCTATGTGTTTTTCAGGAGGTTTTATTTATTTCTATCAAGCAGATGAGAGCTAACTGGGATTTGCCCTAGCACTTGCCTACAAACCTTTTGGGGATTCCTGCATTCATCTTCCCACTCCCTGAGCAACATGTAGATACAACGAAAAAGGTTTTTAGCACTTGTATCTACCAAAGAGATGCCACGTGCTGATAAGCAATTTTCTGAAAACCTCACATCATGATCGCACATGTATTAACATTGATAATTGCAATGATAAGACGACTTAGCTTAGCTTATGCACAGCCCTGTTCGTCAGCAGGTTGCAAAATGTTTCCAAAGAAAGTCATCCCCTTATCCCTTTTTTAAGATGAAGGGATGTGAAGAAGCATGTCTGCAAACAGCGTACTTGAAATCAGGGAACCAACCTGTTTCTGCCTGATACTGGTGTTGCAGTGTGAGGACAAGCTGCCTTTCATACCGTACCTTCAAAGGCATTGAACCACCAGACACCCAGTCTCCCGCTGTAAGACAGACCCTTGCCCCATTAACAGGCATGAAACAGCTGGTATATTTGTGTTCATAAGGTCCTGTGCCCCAAGAGATATTTAGGATTTCTGTTAAAATGCCATGGAAGAGCCTGGCCTGCTTTTCTCCAGAAGGACACACCTTACATCAGGTGTAAATCTATCACTCCTTCCCTCACCATCCTTGATACGACGAGGAGAAAAGGCCTTCCTCACTGTGCTAGTTCACCATTGCTTGGCAAAAGCACTCAGGAGAGAGCTCCTAGGCAGAGCACAGAAATCCAACCATGTCCTGGGACATCCTGGCACAGGCAAGGTCAGCATGGTGGGAACATACTGCTGGGGTGTGTTCCTCGAGGGCAACAAGGTCCCCCATGCTTGTGGGACCTCCACCTCTGCGCTGCAGAGGACTACCAGGACAGCTGCACTCACACATTCGGAGAGGACTTTTGATCTGATTTATTTACCTTTTCCACTTTCTTTCCAGTAAACTGGAAGACTTAACTAGCTGTCTGACAGCCGCAGGAGGGTTCTGTTTAAATTCACTGGAATTAATTTGATTGGTGTTAGCCAAGTTAATGGCCGGTGCATGAAGCAGTCAGTTATTTGGAAATTTTTTGGCTCTGGGAGAGGTTAAGTGAGGACAGTGCTGAGAGCTGCATTGAGATTTGGCAGTCCCAAAGGGGAAGTCTGTCTCAGAGAGCAACAGCCTGTTTTTCAACTGAAAACATATTTCCTCAGCTGCCTGTGAAAGTAAAGGTTAAACTTAATTTAAAGGGGAGCTTTAGCAGCCTGGATAATAAAATTAGCAGGAAAAAAACTTATTTCTCTGCCTCTTCAAATACTGGCTTTTTTTATCATTGTCTTCTATCATTGTAACAGCTGCCCATCTTGCTCTAACAGAGATTTTTGTTTGAGTCTCGGCAAACCAGTCATCCAGCACTTCCAGCTATCAGGAAGAGCTTCTAGGTTTCGTTGCTAAAATCCAGGGAAGCACTTCACCTGAATACCTTTTGAGCTTTCAGATTTTTTTCCTCCTGACACTGGCTTCTTATGCAGAGGAATAACCATTCCCACCTCATAAGGCTGTCATGAAAAAAAAACCAAAATGCAACAAAAGTGTGGGAATCGTAGCCTGTGGTAACTGGAAACATGGCTGCAGTGGTGATAAACAAGTTTTGAGCTGGGATATTTTAAATTGTTGTATTTTACTGGGGGAATGAAAGGCTATGCAGTTGATCTGCTTGCACAGAGTCACACCTGTGGGAGAGCATGGGACCTGAACCCATCTGCAGTGGCCAGGGAAAGGGAGTAGGAGGGGTTAAATGGGAAAAGGAGATGACAGGTTTTTGTTTGATCTTCTGCTAAAGTAAATAACATCAGGTACTGCCGGATCCAGGATATCGTGCAAGGGGCAGATAAATCCAGTAGCCTTTGCTGGAGCCTGCACTGATTATGATTATGGACACAGCCAGCATCATCAAACACCCCACAGCACATATAGGATGAGAAGAGTCTTTTTAAAGGAATTCCCCAATGCAGAAAAGCTGACAGCAGGAATAAAATAACCACATATACACATTAAAAAAAAAAGAGGTAAAAATCTTAGAATTTGAGGTTTTCCCCCCCTCCCTGTATAAATATGTACAGTTACTTTCTGACATGGCAGGTACAAATGAGGAGATCCTGCTGCTGCTGATGTGCATCGCTCAGCTCTGCAGCTACTGAGTCTAACTTCAACTCAGGATGGACATAATGCAGGACGACAGCTGGCCTTTGAGATGCGAGACCAGCAAACCGCTCTGAATCTCATTAAGACCATGGTTTTGCCACTCGGCAACGATTATTCACAGAGGCAAAGGTTGGAGCCTGAGGGGGGTCATCGCAACCATCTCATCATCCTGCTGGTGACTCAGCCCGGCTGTCCTGATTGAGCTGGACCACTTCATAGGAAAGCATCTGGCATGATTTAAAGGGTAGGGATGGGACTCAGCGGATCAAACACAGACGGCTCTATCAGCATCTGAGCTAGTTGTTTGCATTGTCAGTGCAGAGAAACAGCCGTGTCCAGGTTGTGGGTTATTTAACCTAAATAATAGGGAAAAATGAATCACATTTTCAAGTGCCTGACATTTCCCAGGGATTAAGAGGGGAATTGTCAGTGGTTAGCTCAGAGGTGACGTCCAAACAGTATACATCAAGAGTGCAGTTTAGCTGCCTAAACACTGTCGTCTAAGGAAGACGAGTCACCTAAATGTTGTACCTCCAGTTTCACACATCATTTCCCACTAGTGTGTGCTTTCCTGGGGATTTCAGGAGGGTCAATTGTTCGCTGGGAACGCTGGACTGGAAAGAAAAACATGCTGGGAGCTGGACAGCTGGGTTTGAAGCACTGCCCTGTTGGATTCCTACAGCTCCATGGATTTTGGAAGGCAGGTCCAGTCTGTCCCTGCCTCCAGCCATTCCCCACCATCCCTTGGCCTCCCTCACTAAGGACAGCATGTAGGGAAACAGCCTTCCCCCATGAGTGCAACCAAGAGGGAAGGTGTGGTCAACATTGGCTTTTCAGTGGAGAACTCTTGTCTTGGGTAAGGATGTGAACCACTTGGATGTAGCAGGATTACTAGAAATAGAAAAGCAAAGCTCTGTCCCTTTACTTCCTTTTTCAAAGCAGTTTTTATAGTCCAGAATGCCTTCGCACCTCCCGGGAAGGGGAGGTTAGGGGACAGGGAATAGCTTCAAATCTCTTCCCTGATCCCACTGTGCCTGGAAAAAAAGAAGAGCTTTCCTCTTCTAGGGCATAGGTTCATCTGGAACACCAGGGAGAGCTGACCCAAAGACCTTGCTGCAGTACTGAAAATACAGGGTGAAATCACTTGGCTTTTGATAGGCGTGAAGGCCAGATTAGATTATCACGCTCCTCCTCTCTGTCCTGCAAATCTGCCTGTGATTATTTAAAAAACAGCACTCCAAAGGGGGCCAGTGAGCCCACACCTTCCACTGTTATCTGTTAATTGACTGTTCTGTCTCTTGGTGCTGATGTGCAAAGACATGTCCGAGCCTGACCCATTCCACCTGTCATCCAGGATATCAGTTATAATAATAAAAAAGAAACCATTGCCTTTCCTTGAACTGAGAGAGGGGATGATTGTTATCACAGCATTGTGCCCAGAACCTGCCCGTTGGTTTTAAGCACTGGGAAATGCTCAGATTGATAAGGGAAGCTATCAATCCTGGCAGTCACAAGTGTATTGGAAGTGGCTGACAAAGTATTGAAATTCCCTTTTGCCTCGCAGCAAGGTCAAGGCAGTCCAGTGTTGTAAGACCAAGGGGAATCCGTGGCTGTCACTCCTGGAGGGACATGAGTTGCCTCCATCTAGCCCAGAGCAGGTGACTCCAGGCTGCGGGAGGGCTTTTCCAGGCACAACTTCTTCTGGGTACTTCTTCAAGTCTGGCCAAGGCAGCTCCTGTCTTGGGTCTGTCTTGGGTACGGGGTCTATGGGTCTAGCCTGAGATGCAGGCTTCCCTCAACAGCATCATTCCCAAGCCTAAATCTCAACAGGATGCTTCCCAGCAAACAGCTGCTAAGCACATCTGGGCAGCTGAGAAAATTCAGGTACCAGTGTTGGATGGTGCTGGTGAATGATTACCACAGGGCTGTAGGGGGTTGTTGCTGCACTTTTTAGGAAGGCCTTCCAGATTTGTCAGAGGGCTGTGCAAGTGTATCTCCAGAGTTTGTGTGATCACACCATGCTGTCAGCATGAGACAGTCACAGCACGGAAAGGAAGAAGACATGAAAGCATCCTTTGCATTATCTACCCCTCCTTATCTCTCCAGTAAATTCTGTCTGAACCAATTCAGGGAGAAAAGTGTTGCCTTTGGGTTCATCCCCTCCCATTTCTTCCTTCAACCTCTTCTCTTAGACTCTCCTCTCCCTCTTCACTGCTGTTCTCAGTCCCCTACGTTCCTGTCTGTCTAGGAGGTTGTTGGTGTTGTCATTCTGTTTCTCCTTATTACCTTCCAGGTTGCAAGTGAAGCTGAGAATCTGCTCTTCTTGCTGGATAAAGAGGCTTTCCTGAAATTTCTTTGTAATTTTCATTAATTTCTCTTGAATGCTCATGAAATCAAGCATGTCTGAGCAATCCCATCACTCCATCGGCTTGAGGACTGTCTACCCATTCCTGTGCATTAGGTTCACGGAAAATACAGAAATAGTTTCTGTATAACTGAAAGTTTCTATAATTTGTCTTTGCATGCCCGCACATACACACAGTTTTACTTTTTTCCCTTGGGGAAAAGGAAAACAAAAAACTTAATTTCTGCTTAAATTCATTTTAATCCATTTGTTTTGTTTTGTTAAGCAGAAAGGAAGCATTTTGCTTGGGTCATGCTGACCACATGCTCTGCCTATTTTCATTACACAGGGACTTCATAAAACTGCTTTCCAGCATCTTGGACCTTTTTCTTCAGCTGTGAGGCAACCTCCCAGTATGGACAACATTTTCCATGGTACGCCCTGAACCTTGATTCCCACCATGCCCATGTTCATCCAGTGAGAGAAGTGAATGTAGTGGCTGGTCGGGGGTAGATGGGAGCCTGATACAATTAAACCCAAACACAGATGGTCTCTGACAGCTCAGAAAGATTCAGGTTAATTGTTACAGAAACATACCTCACCCTGTCCCTCAAAAAACCCAACCAAAAAACCCCAAACAAACAGAAAATTTATTAAATTCAGGAATTTGAAAATATTTCCTTTGGACTAGAAATGCAAAAATGAGGTCTTCCCAGAGACATGTTTTAGAGAAAGCATAGCTATTCTGGAAATGCTAATATTTCAGTCTGGGTCTGACTTATTTGAGAAGAAAACAATGGCATTCCTCCAGGCCAACAGTTCTTGTTTCGGCTAGTTGTAATGCAGCCCCACATCCAGCAGTCTCCACACCTTCTTGGAACTGAGCAAGCCACATCTTTCACGAGAAACACAATTCACCCAAGCTTTTTGGAGGCTGGCTCCTGTCCTGGTGGGTGCAAAAGATGGAGCAAGTTTGACGAAAGGACTGCAAGAAAAATGGGGAAAGACCTTTGAAGAGCTTCCAAAGCCAATAAAGGAAATCATGAGCGTGGATTTCTTTTTGTACAAAAGGGGAAAGTGTAAGTTGAAATTAGTGTGCACAGCTGAAGCCTGCACCAATGATGCATTCTCTTTTCAGGATCATATGAGAGGCATGAGTCACACGCTGTCCCCATCTCTACCTTGGAGGGACGATGTGCAGCATCGCAGTTTGCAGTGCAGTCTACTGGAAATAAACTCTTCTGGACAAAAGGCGTTGTTGGAAGCGGCTGCCATTTCCAAATGCCAGCATTTGGAAGCGTGCAAAGAATGACAGTCACAGGAACTGATATTTGAACAGGAAAAACAGTGCCAAGTGCTATATTTGGGCATGGTTATTGCCATGTTTATTATTGTTATCACGACTGGAATTATAGTTCTGGTTGGAGACCGCGCCTGAAATCAGATCTCCTTTTAGCAAGGGTTATCTGCAAATACTGCAAGAGACAGTCCCTACTCCCAGGACAAAAATAAACAAAGCTGTTAAAAAATACTCCTTTTTAGTAATAGCAAGGTCGCCCTGTGTGTGCAAGCAGAATTGACTTCAGGGTATGCAAGAAAGCTATGCTAAGGGAAGCCCAAATTGTCTTTCTGAGAGATAGCTCCTCTTATCAAGGAGTTTTATCTCCTAGTAGACAAGAGGTGGAAAGAGTGAAGTATTGACATCTCCTTTTGAGGCACAGTGAGGTGAAGCAACTAGCCCCAAAACCTACAAGGTGTCCCTAAGCTTAGCCTTCCTAGTTCAGATGAGTAGAAACCTAGCGTTTTCTAAACTGGAGCTTGGTGGCAGGACGATTTTATTACAGAAGCCAGTGCCTGGGCTACCTGACCCAGGAGAACCCATCTCTTAAAATCAAGCCTTCAAGGCAAGACACACTAAGGTCATCAGGTTGGGCTGGTCTCCTAAGGGATGCCCATAGCATAGTAGGGGCTTGACTCCATGACAATCACAGCCCCTAAGCCACAGACCAGTTTGTGCTTTTAGAGATGATCTTAAAATAGATGTCTGTTTTCTAGGGCACCAGAGTAGTAGAGTGCATGGGAGACCCTGGCTGCCTAAAATGACACAGGACTCAATTGACTTAACATATGCATTGTGTGTCATTTTTTTCATCCCACATTTTCCCAGCAGGTCTCCAGCTGCTGCTCCCCAAGGGCACGGATCTCTCATAGACCTCTGTCATATCTGTCTGCCCCATGTGGGAACATCTCAAGTGACAACAGACACCTCTGTTTAAGCAACAGGTCCTTCACAAAGAAGCAGGTGTCTCCCTGGGAGGTGGACACCCAAACTCCTGTTACAGTCAACGGAGACCTAGGGCTCTACCGAAGTGCCCACTTGGAGGTGTCTAAAGCCAGTTGAGATGCTCTGGCTTCCCTGAAACATCTAAGCAGCATAGACAGATAAGACATAAGATCTTCAGGAAGCTTATTCCATTTTGGAGTGGCAGTTGGAGGCTGGGAGGTACTGTATGGCCTCATGTAAGGCACCTGGCACCTCCGTTGGGAAACTGAATCATGTCCCTAACCTCTGAGCTAAATCCCAGCCATCTAGTGAACCCTTCCTTGTTGGGTCTTAAAAATATTTCATGTTCTTTCTTATATTGAGTCTTGCTATTAAAAAAAAAAAAAAGAGCTCATCTGTTCTTGTGACTGTTTTTCAGCAGCATCCCAAATGACTTTTCAAAGGAAAATGAGCTATTTCACGGCTGAGGAAAGCGTGGCACAGAGAGGTGAGCTGAGATGCCTGTGGTCATCCAGAAGGCATAGCTGGGAACAAAGCCCAGTTCTCTTGACCATCAATCCAGGCCTCTAACCATGAGGTGCAACTGTGCATCCCAACCTCTGATCCTCAGACCCAGCACGGGAGCTAGTGGAGTCCGTCTGCTGGCTGAAGGCTGCCCTTTTTCCTGTAATCGTAGGTTGAAAAGTAGTGAAGTTTCCAACATTCAGCTTGTCTAAGCCCCTAAGCCCAGCCCCACTCTTGAACCTACTGGATGGCAGATGGCCCTCTCATGAATATTTTGGGACCCTTAAAGGAAGGTTTGGAGGACGTGACCGTATTACCTTGCTTTGATGCGCAAGGAAGTCCCAGTCACATTTGCTGCAAGGCTCTGAAAATTTGAAACTTGTCTCTGCCCATTCCCCCTCCTGGCTTTGTGCATTGATATTCTCCACCATCACACTGCACTGAGGTGACTCTGTGCACTGAATTTCAATTAGTGGGTAGGGGGTATGGTCCTCGTACAGAAATCCATTAGAAGCTGCCTGCTATTGAAGGGCAGTGAACAGATAAATGTGATTGTCTATGAGTCTGAAAACAAAGGGAATGTGCTGTGATTTTACTGGAAGGAAGGTACTGTCGGTAGAAACAGGTCAATATAATAACGACTCTCAGCTACTGCATTGAAAAGTCTGAGAAAACTGAGATGAATAAGGAAAGCAATTTAGCTAGGAGGAAAAAAAAAGAAAAAAAGGAGCTTTATTTTATTAAATTACAGCTTTAGCTTACTTGCTTTTTTTAAAATTCATGGGTTGCTTGAGAGAGAGGTCAGGATCCTCATTCTTCAAAGCTGATGCTCAAGTCCCATGCACAGCAATTCAGAGCAGAGGTTGCCTTTTCACACTGCCTTTATAATCTGCTAGTCATCCCTAGGGCTTTCAGGGCAGGTTCATAATAATTTTCTGACAGAGTCTCTCAACTTTAGCTGGAGCAGCCACTTCTCCCTGGGTGAAGGTGAGTCAGATAACGGCTCCATAAAGACCTGTGGGTGGCTGACTTTGAATGGAGGTCCCACACCTCGTTATCCCTGTGGATCCAGCCCTTACATTGCCACTCTACTGCCCTTACGGTATGGAATTCCCTTGAAGAGTTGGGTATCCAGTGCCAATTGACATGATCTGTTTGGTCTCCAACTGCCAGTCCCAAAGGCAGCTTTGTTGTCTTGTAGATCCTGGGTCATATCTGCCAGCTCCACGTGGATGTCTTGTACCTGGGGTAAGTCTGAGGTATGAATCAAGATCCTGAAGTGGAGTGAGACGGTTGCCACCTCCAACCCTAAACATTTTTGGGCAATTCACCTGGAATCGGTAGGTGCAAAAGTAAGGCAGAAAGCCTTGCCAGCAGCAAGTCCCACAGGCTGTGCTGGCATCTTCATCACCTGCATGTTCTCAAAGAGGTATGACATTCATTTAATTTTGACTCTGCATAATGGCTGTCAGAGATGGGAAAGCCAATTTCCTAGCCAGGGCAGGATATATTGCAAGCTATAAACTTACCCAGACTCACCTTCTCTTCACATTTCTGTGTCCTCCAAGCCTGATATTTCAACTTTTCTGCCCAGCAGGCTCTATTTCACAGCCTTCAAACCACATCCATTGCATAACATATCTGTCTCTAAGTATCACGTCTATATGTGCAGCCCTCCAGAGCTTTACAGAACTGTTAAATAGCAAAGATGACTCCTTGGTAAGTGGGGAAGGTGTCGATGCATTGATGGTGTTTTCTGCACTGTGTTCTCCTTTGACTTTTTCTTAGACTAGGAAGCTTGTAATTGTAATGCAAAATGTATGCCCAAACCGCAGAGTTTCTTGCGTGGTCCACAGTGCTACCAGTACCAGTGCTTGAAACAGGAAACAAATGAGGAAGGAACCACAGGACAAGTGTAGAGACCTCCTTGTTTTCCTGCCAAGCCACTTCCCTCCTGCCCTTCCTTTCTGCTCTCACTAACAGTTACAGTCCCTTGCTGCCTTGAGTCTTCACACATCCAGATCCCACTAATCAGCTCTTCCAAGCAGACACAAAAATCCCACTTCTGGTCCTCTCCGCCTTGTGGAGCTGTCTGGGATCAAATTCAGGAGCTCGATTCAGTTGGTTATTTCAATAGCATAGAGGTATCTAGAGCCATTTGAGACACCCTTAGGTGCCTGAAATATCTGCAAAGGACTTGCAGATGTGACACAGCACCTGTAGGAGGTCAGGGGCAGCTGAAGAGGCACCTTGAAGCCACACAGGATATAGCTCAAGTGGCCCTGGATATTTATGTGTGGAATCAGCTTTCTGGATCCTGTGGAATATGCTGAGTAATGGCAGGATAAAGTTGATGAAACCTCTGGGTCTAGAAACGTTTGCAGTGCCCAAGAGCATCCAAGGCATTTGCCCAGTACTGACACATACGACACAAGGCCATGGAGGACATCTGCTCTTCAACAGCAGCAGCTGAAGACCAGACAGGTTGTATCATAGTGTCTAAGGTGGCAGCAGGCATCTACGCCTAGGCAGCTGAAAGCTGCCCTAGATCTCCAATGCATATTTAGGAGCTCAGACATCAGACTTGCACGAGGACACCAACGCTGTTAAGTATGAAAAGGGAGGTCTCTGACTCTGGAGCTGAATCCCGCCATAGAGTGTAGACATGTATATCTAAGATGCTGTCTATGGCCCTTTGGAAACCAGTGGAAAAAATAGGCCCTTTTAGGACACAATTCATCCCACTATGGAGCAAATATCTATAAAAGTTCAGAATCATACCCTAAAATACATAAATATCTCTATAGCAGGCACATAAGTCCTAGACATCAAAACAAAAATAATGTCAGCCCCCACCACTCTTCCTGCCTGTTCCTCCATACTTCCCCACCCAAAACACAGCAGATAGTATCCATTTTCTTCTGACTGATTTGGTTCCCCCTTACCTTCTGCCCTGAGTTCAAATTTCTCATCCTTCCCTTCCAATCATGGCAGGATTACGCACCTGCTCCTATTTCTTACCCTCTCCTATCCAAGCAGCCTTTCCTTCAAGAATAAAGCTACTACATGCCTCCATCCTCATCCTCATTGCTGCCTCAGGACACCCTGTTTCCTGCCTGGCATGTCTTCACTCAAACACCTTCTTAAAGCAGACACTGGAGTGGGGTAGCTGACACATCCCATAATTGAAACAAACAAGGGGGAAAGTTCAACAGAATTTAATTTTGGATCGGTGCAGAAGATCAGTGCATGGGGTACCACCACTAGAAGGTCTGAAGATATGGTGGGGCTGGAGGAGAGTCCGGCCTTCAGTGCTTTTTTTTATTCTGTTTTTGCACAGAGCATAATTTTATGGGTGCTGACTTCACTTTAAAAATCACATGGTGAGAAATATGCGTGTCCTATACGCTAAATAAAAACACTGCAAAGCCCCTTGTGGGTGACTGATCCTTTTAGAAAGGCAGACGACCAGCTGTGGTCAGTCAAGTCCTGGTTTCACCTTTCCACCATGTAGCAATACATAGTGTGCTATGTGTTTTGGCTCTTTCCTAGAGAGAGCAACCAGAAATGCTGCTACTATCTCCTATGGCTTTTTTTTTTTTTTTTTCAGCTGGGCTACAGCAATGAATGATAAGACTGAGACTGCACGGTGGCCAAGTTATTGGAGTGATCTGAAGTCATGTGGCACTAATAAACCAGACAGCTTAAATGTTAAACTTGTCCTTTAATCATTAACCATCTTGTAAATAGCATTAATCTGAGTCTCGAAGGAATTACTCTGCAAAAGGCTTTGATCCCAGCCTTTTGGGGAACAAAACCCTTTAGGAGTGATTTTAAAATCACTTTCATTATATTAAATATCATAAATTGAAGAGAACCAGCACTTCCTCTTATTTTTACAGTGCTTCAAAATAGGCCAAAGATTTCTTTAGACTTAGCCAAAAAAGGAAATTGCAAACACCTGAATTCTCCTTATTTTATTCAAAGTTTTTTTTCCACATGTGCTTACAAGATATTATGCCAATCTTCACTGCCTTATCTAGAGTCAGCAGTTACAGAAACAGACTTCTCAGAGCATATCAGAAGTTGGCATGGGGCACAGATAAGCCTCATAAGAGGTCAGAAAGAGTTCAAAGCAGCAAAACAAGGACAAAAGGCAAGAAGGACCTATGATACAAAAATGCAAATGCATGAGATTGAACAGGAAGGTATGTGAGATGCAGTGCATGTGAGATACAGCTGTATCTGCTCACTTTGGACCCTGTGGAAGGGTAGGATGTCTAGACCATGCAGCTGTATGAGTCAATGGGAGAAGGAGCCACATGTGATGGGAGGAAGGGCAGCAGGAGAAAAGGGGACAGCATGGTCTGAAAGCAGTGACAGCAGTTCCCGACTGCCTAAGCCCATTTACATCCAGGCTTCTGGGTCCCTCTACATCTTTGGGCACATCTTTGCCTCTTGCCCTTGGGACTGCGAATGCTCTGGGTTGAGGGTTTGTTCTTAATCTGATATCTGGGATGTCAAACAGTGAAGCCCTGTGCCACAAGGCCCCCAGTCCTGTGACTACCAGTGGACACATGAGATACTGTGCTATGGATGCAGCAAAATCCCAGTATCTGCATTTTGCAATCCTGCAGTTCATTGCCAAATCTTTCTGTGGCTCTGGCTGGCATTTTCAGTATCGATCATGCCTTCAGCCTAAGTGACATGAAGCTTAGGCATAACCATGCTAACTGGAAATAAGGATTTAGTGCATGGCTTAGGCACCACTGGCTCAGGGTAGCTGTGGCTCTGTGGAGCTCACAGCACATTAACCAAGTATTTCCTCAGCTTCTTGGGCAGGTTTTGCAATTAACATCAGGTCCCACAGCTTCACTAAGAAGGTCAGAGAGGGTCCCACAGCCCGAGTCTGCTGGGATGTGCTTCCTCCAAATGAGGAGGAGGAGGAGAGGGCAGAGGTAAATCTGTAGCACTCAAGATTAACATCTCCCATTTCTCCAAGCCTGCACTGCTAAAACAACAGTCAGAGCACCTCTGTTTCTGGAAGGCAAAGAGGGTTTGGCCACCCAAGGAACAACAGAAACACCTAATTTCAAGAAGTTCTTGTGGCATCTGAAGCCAAGAGCAAGAGAGGACGGAGCACCATTCTCCTTGGCATGACCTCTTTGCTGGCCACCTTCCCCTTGCAGTGAGGAGCACGTACCCACAGCATCACCAGTGCCTAGATGCCCCCATGGATGTAGTCTCAGGGTCTTTGGCATGGGCACCACACCTCTCTTAAGGCCATTCCTGTCTTTAGAAGTGATTGCTTACCTTCAGGCTCTGTAAAATAACATTAGCAATTACAATAAGAAAGATACCATCGCTGAGCATGTTGATAGAGTTGTACTCTACCCACCAGAAAGTTCAGTTTAGAAGAAATGCAACCAAGATTTTCACCAAACCACAGCATCAAGTTTAGGATTTCTGAGAGATTATGAAAAGCTTCTCTCAATGACTTTGGGAAACTGGAGAAAAAGTTCATTATTTCTGTCCCAGGACCATCTCATTGGGACATTCCTCTTAAATTTGTTCACATACCTCCTCACCATCTCTCTTTATGTTTCACAGACACGTCCCTCAGGAGCAAAGATGTTCTTCAAGGCTAAAGAGTTTTTTATTTCAGACCAAAGAGAGGTAAAAAAAAAAAAATCACGTGGCAGAAATGAACACAAAATGAGTCATGCTACAAAAGGATGCACCTGAAAGGAAATCTGAAACAGCAGCTTCCTCTTTGCTGCAGGCTGTAATGTGCTGCTGCATATAAGGAGTTGAGAGAGGAAAGTGAGAATGTGTCCTTTCTGCTCTAAGGTCAGGCACATCCAGTGTTGCAACCAAAGTCCTGGACTCCCCCAGTGCTCAAACCCTCCATTTCCCCAGCCAGGGCTACAGTGTCAGAAGGAAAAACAAATTAAATTTTGCTATGCTTCAGCACAGGCAAGCAAAAGCTTTGTATCAAAAATATGTGATGTTGCAAGTGACAGCAAACTCAGGCCACAGGCAAGGTTCCCACGGTGAAGTAAAACTTGAATGTCTTCAGCAGATCTGGCAAAAACATGCCAGCTTCACCTGAAGTCATCAGAGGGAACTTTTCACTGATTCAGAAGAGGAGGAATCTTCTCTATTTGCTTGGTCCTCTGCTTGTCTATACAAAGCCCTGCATCATTGTAACTAAGATGACCTCATGAGGAAAACCTGGAATTTAAAATAGGAGAAAAGTAAAAAAAAAAAAACAAAAAACCAAAACCTTGGGGTTTGGTTTTGGATTGTTTTTTTTTTTTACTTTTTCAGAAGTCATGGTCTGCCTTAGCTCCATGTGGTTTCAGACACCCCACCAGGCCACCCGGACCACAGGCAGCTCAGCCTGAATTTATACTCAGTGCAGAGCAGCAGGACCTCACAGGTCCTTTGTTGTTCTTCTCCCCCCAAGATTTTCCCCTTTCTTCTACTTATCTAGTGCCAAAAAACCTCCCACTAATAAAGTGGTTAAAAATGAGGAAGAAAAATAAAAAACTGCATTAATTTTAGCAGGCAGTGTCTACTAGAAGATACCTGAATCCTAGCTTTGAAAAAAACCCAAAATTTCCAAATTTTTTTCCTCTGCAAACATTTGCTGAATTCAGGCAGGATCCACAGGGACCTTCTGCCTGTCTGAAGCTGTGCTTCATACCAAGAGCACCCTCTCAGCTCAAGTCCTGAGCCTGTGAAGTCACTGGGAGGTCAAAGCCCTCAGCATCATCCATTCCTAATCCATATATTGCAAGATTGGGTCTTGTAGGAAAATTAACAGAGATGGAAATGGGTCAAACTCCCCCTCATCCCCCCCTGCAGGCACTGATTGCTTTTCCAATTAGCTGAAGCTGTGAAGAGAGAGGACTGTTTACATTCCAGGACCATGGGTCATATTCGAGTGTGTTGCCTTGCTCCTCCTTTACATCATTAAGCAATCGCAACAGGCAGGTGTTCTGCCTTAATTTGTCAACCAAGCTGAATATTGGCATTTAACCCAAGGCCACGGTTTGCTCTTAGGACCGACCAGCTTCTCACAGCTTCTTTCAAGAAGCTGCCACCAGCTTCCAATGCCTTTCCCCTTAATATTTACTTCTTTTTTCTTCTGCTGATATTTCCCGGCTCTGCATCTCCACGTGACTCAGAGATTTCCCGGACCCCGACTCTGCGGTGACATCAGCTCTGAGAGCTGAAATTAATAAATAGCACTCACTCATTACGTCAAAGTGTAATTATGGGGGAGGGGGGGATGGTTGTTTGGCTTTTTTTAGAGGAAGGATGTTGAGTTTCCTCTAAATCTGTATTTGGACCTGATCTGCAGCATGCGTGCTATAAGGAATCGGTATGATTTTAATGACCAAAGGAGAGAAAGTGGAACACCCTGCTTTATTTTGGTCCCTAGTATCTCAAGACACAAGAAGTATGTATAAAGCAAACTGTGCTGCAAAACACCTGGTATAGACATAAGGCAAAAGTCCAGCAGAGCTTTGAGGTGATTTCCATGTCCTGAAGTCACCTCTGAGAGTGACTTCATCTCCATGAGACTTGGCAACTTAAAAAAAANAAAAAAAAAAAAAAAAAAAAGAAACAGTAAAGGTATTTGAGACATGCCTAGCATCTGCCGGCTCAAGCAAACATTAGTAACTGTATGAATACATCTGTTTTCCCTGCTTGATGTTGTACATTCACTTTTTCCTTTAAAAAGGAGCATCTATGTCATCCTACAGAAGCAAGGTGAAGCCAGGACTGATGCAGCACGTTGGTACCGATGCTGTTTACAGTGGGTCTCGGCACAGCAAATTTTGCACCAGTCCAAACACAGGTTATCTAAAATACTTCATCCTTTTACAGATTCTCAGTTTCCACTGAGATTTACATGAAATCACAGCTCTTCTGTAGTTTCTAAGATTTTTTTATTATTATTTTTTCTACCCATGGTTTTTGGGTTCACCGCCCTGAAATCTCAGTTCTTTGGCCAGGTTTCAATAGAGCCCTTGGAACTGCATCACCTTTTGTTTCCAGGACAAGGTGATCACTTGCCCATTGCAAGTGCTACCTGGAGTCGTGGTGCAGCACCGCTGGGAGTCACGAGCCCTGGGGACCTGCCGTGCCGCAGGTAACACGTGCACATACCCACACAGAGGGTGAATTACGAGCTGTCACAAGAATAAGGCGCGAGCCCATCAAAAACGCAAGCAAGGCAATGCCTCTCCCATGTGTACAGGAACGAACGAGATTACAGAGCTGGAGACAATCTTGCAGCACTATACAATGCTACAGCAGGAGACTTTTAATCTGGTTTATTAGCAGATCATATGAATTTCGGAAAAGTAACTGAGCCTACCTCAACTTTAAAAAAAAAAATTTTAAAAAATCAGACTTCATAACATAAGCAAGATGTTATGAGAAACGCCCCTGGGTTCTGGTAAGGATATTTGTTTTTTCAGTCTGGATTTCATTTTTTTTGGGTGTGTTTTTTAATCTTTTAATAACTCTGTCCAGAGTTATTTCTCTGTGAAAACTGCAACCCTGCTCATAAAAGGTAGAAATAACGCTCTTATGCAAAAGCAAAGGGGCACCTTTTTAACATTTAGGGATTTTTTTTAATAAAGGGAAATTTGGGGTTGAGGGATCAGAGCAGGCAGGCCCCGGTGGGGAAATCTTGCCTACTGTTTGGACAAGAGATTTTGGCTGATATCAGAATTTCAGGGCAGGGAGTTTGCTGGTTTTTCCTCCAGGGCTGGTGCTGCTCCAGGCAGGTTTATTGACCAGGTCTGGCCATGGGTCAGCAGCACCCGCTGCCCCTCTCCCCGCTAAGGCGATGCTGCTCTGCTCATGGATGCAGGTTGGAGCACCTCTCCCCGATGCTCCTCACATTTCTGGGCCTGGGCTTGAAGGCGACAAATTCACCTCTTCAGCGCATGCAAAGGTAAACCTGCCCTCTGTCCCGAGCCCTCTCAGCTCTCCCGATTTATCCTCTCCAGTGCCTAATGTGGATACAAACGCCTCGACACCATTTGCTCATCGTACCACAGGTCCCCATGAATTTCTGCACAGCTTCCTTGATGGTATTTAAGTATAGTGCTTTACACGGAACAGCTGGGACCCAGTGTAGAAGAAAGAGGATTCAAAATGGCCAACAGCTATGTCCAGAGCTGTTCAACCCCATTTTCCAAGCAGCTCAGACCAAGCCAAAGACACAGGGCAGAAATAACCCACTTTCCCATCAACCTCAGCCCTTCCAATAAGTGTTTGTGTGTATGCCTTGGTCTTACCACCTCTATCTCCATTGCAAAGAAAGCAGGAGGCAGTTAGTTTGAGTGACTATGCAACAAGGACGCTGCAGCAGACTTCAGCGTGAATTAGCAAACACCAGGACCCAGGATGGGCTCTTGCTGTGCACGTCATTGGCAATGCTTGTCCATGACTGCCAAACTCAGAGCCACAGATCGCTGGAAGGGTATCCTGGGAGAAGGCTCCTGTATTCTGGACAGTCACTGCTGGCAATGGTCTAGGTGGACTGTCAGTCCGATCCTGTACATGTGCTTTCATGCCCATCATGTTCTTACATGTCTGTCTCCCTTAATTTCAGGGGTGGCACTGCACTGACCCACTCTCATCCCACTCTTGTGCTCATCTTGTGGGCTGGAACCAGAGAGTGCAAACAAAAGCGTTGTATTTATTTGTACAAAACTACATAAAAATGACTACACTATGGCCATCTAGCCCAGTATTATGGTTGACAGCAATGACCTAAGGGAAAATATGACAAGATAAACATACATTCACATTTTTCCCGAATGGTCTTCCAGTGAATTTGTCCAAATAATTTTTAAAACCCTGAAAGCAGCAGGACTTTGTCCGTGGCATATTTGGTGATGGAAAATATGTCCCTGGCAATGGAGAATATCCACGAATACGCACAGCTTTGCTTTTCATCCCCTGTGATTTAAAGAGGCTGAGTCAAAGCTGCTGCAGCCCCAAGAGCACTTGCCCAGGGTAGGGGTGAAGGTCCCAGGGAAACAGTATAGCAGCATGCAGAACAGAAAAGCCTCAGATATTAAAATTATGCCTTTTCTGTGGTCAGATTTGGATTATTTGGGGATAACTAATAAGACCACTACTGTCAAATAAACAGGATTTCACCTGAGCTGTGCTATCTCGAGTAACTCTGTTAAAGCCAGCCCTCCTGCACTGAAGCCTGAGCAGCATAGGGTGAATCCAGCTGTTAGGTGTGCTGGATAAGGAACTCTTTGTGTCTCCAAAAGTAGTCACGTCTGTGTTATATGCCCTCATGGGCAGATGTTAGATTTTGCTGCTAGGTGTGCTGGTTATTTTAGTGTTTGCCTGCAAATATCCCAGGAGAGAGGCTACAACATGGCTGTGTCTCTTGAAAAAAGTCTGAGCCTTTAAAGACAACCAAAACATTTTGGAATTTAAAGGGCGGAAAAAAAAATCATGAGGAAGTATGAAGAAGGAACATGCGTAATGTAACATGATCAAATCACCCTTCTTTAAACATCAAAAACTACAGGAAAAATTACTTTAAATGACTCAGTCTGTCAGGGCGTTGTCTGAACAGCCATGTCAAAGTTCGGTTCAGAACCCATTGCAAGGGAAATACAAACACTGCAGACCTGTGTAACGAATATCTCGTTCTCAGCCAATGACAGAGCCTGCCATAGCAAACTAAGTCCTCTCACACCACCTTACTGGAATAATCCTGCAGAGGAACTATTTTTGCCTGCCACGTAGCAGAGAAGCAGAAGATTCAATGGACGTGAGAAAAGCGTCACTTGGAAGATCTTAGTAGGCCTAAAGTTTGGGCAAAGGCATAGTCACGGAAGAAAAATTGTCTTGGCAGTGACTCAGTCCCTGGAGACTCATCAGTGTCCCTGTGGGTGCTTCCCTCTTTATGGAACCAGCAAAACTAGCCTGTAAATATCAGGAAGAATCTGCTTCTTCTCATCTTATTCCTGGAGCTGGGAGGTATTTCTCTGCAGGGGATCAGGGATCGGCATTATCAGTTAGATGGTGTTTCTGTTTGGTACCCACCATCAGTGTCACAGGGATTTTGGTTCCCATTTAGCTTATTCAAGTTCTGTCTTTCCCATGTGGGAGTCTTCTTTAATGGTTTTATTCATCCAGCAGCTCAAAGAGACCTGGCTGTAAGAGGCCTACCTTTTCTCTGTAATGAAAACTCCTTACATTTGTATATTCTGCATTTCTGCCAAGGAAGGCAAACATTCACATCTTAGCTCCAGCCTCAGCACGTGGCTTTGCTCGGTTCCTTGAATAGCACCATCAGAGTAGAAGATGACGTGCACAGAGGGCTTTCTCCTAGTTGGGAGTAAAACCTGAAGATGTGGGAAGGAGTAGGGCTCCAGGTTGTGACAAGGCTCAGAGGTGTCTGTGGCCTGAAGACAGGGATGCAAACCCTCATGTGGGTGTCTACCTTCAGTTTTACCCCCAGCCCTTTCTGTGCCGCTGACTGCCTTGAGCTAAGAGCTGGTTTGAAACCGTCACGGCTCTATTTGATTGGACATACCAGGTGCTTAAGTTGTCCATGCCTTGTTGCCCACAGCTGAGGTGTCTCAGGGACTCTCATCTGTCCTCCATCCAGGCGGAATGGCTCTTCCTGTGGTATATCAGCCAATCCTGTGTGGATGTCCAGGGCAACCCTTGCACTTGGAAGCTGTGTTTAGGCAAATGAATCCCATCCCAGCTGTCCTTTTCAGGGCAGAATGAATGTCTCTGTAGACACAATTGGCTCCATCGGTTAGATCTCAGCTGATGGGAACTTAGACAGACATCTCACATCTAAAAACCTCGGTGTAGGAGTCTTCCTGTGCAAACCAGAGGTAATTACATCCCATTTCTGCCCCTTGTTCCTTTGTAGCCAGCAACCAGGAAAGGTAAAACTAATGACAGCCAACTCAGCTAATCTGACATTAGCATAGAATAGGAGGCCTTCAATGAGTCTGACCCATTAACCTTAATCTCATAATTACCCCACTATTGATCAGGAAGTGTGCCCTAATTGGCAGAGCATTCGAACAGAAACTGGCACCCAACACATGAATCATGAGCCTAATTAGTAACTCCTCCTCACAGGCCTCATTAAGGCTGGAACTGCAGCGGGTAATGCTATGGCCTCCCTCTCCTTTTGGGTGGAAATGGCACACAATTACATGAGAAAATGAGTCTTGTCGTTTGTCTTGCACCATGTCGTCCTTGCCAGCTTAGTGCCAGTATGGTTCCAAAAGAACTTACACAACACGATGGTCTAAATGTCATCCCAGAAGAGTCCAGCCTTGGTCTTTGGATGACACTAACCCAAAAGGGAAGGCTTGTGGACTGATTCTTGTTTATGTTGTCTCTTTTTCTTATGCAAAATGACCTATAGCCCTTGGACTGCCTAAGGGAGCCATGTAGAACTAACTTAAGACCATCAGGCTGCAGGATGCACACTGGATACGTGTCTTGCCTTCTCCAGTCTTCCCCCAACTTTGCAGAGCTGGAATTCCTAATGACTCAGCGTGGCTGATCCTTGAAGAGGTCTCCCACTGGAACCGAATTGCTCTAGGTGGCATGTTTACTCCTTCTTGGGAGGAACGTGGGTTTTATCCAGCAACATGCCCATCTGGTGGGGCTCCTATGGAGGTCTGAAGGGAGGGTGGCTAAATGGTTTTACAACGGCAGGATCTGCTCTGTTCCCAATGTTCTCACCAAGATGAAGGGAGCTATTGGGAAGGGAAAGCCTCCTTCCCGACATCTGCTGGTCCCAAGGGAATGGCAGGCCCATGGGAGGAGCATCCTGCTATTGCTGTACAGTCACACTGGGGTTTGATCTCTCAGAGGTTCAAGGAAGACTTCTTGTAACAGACATATGGTGTGCAAGGTCCAGGTAAAGGTATCATCCTTCCACATGTTGGTTATCTCCAGGAGCGGAGCTGTCTCTGCCTGCCACCTGGAACTTTAGCCCTATGAGAATTTACAAAATGTGGGGAGCTGGTCCAACTCCAGGGCACCAATGGGGGATAATGCAGAGGAGAAAAGCGCTTTGGGATTTGCAGTCTTTCACTTTTCAGCTCAAGTGGACAGTGCATTCACCACAGAGGTACCTGGGACCAAACAACCTGATTTTCACCTGTAGGGTCTTGTGCAATGCTCAAGGGGAAGAGACAGAGGCAAATGGTTGTTTCATTTCACGTCAGCATTCCCACTGAAGATTAAGCATTTCTAGTCAATGAATCTGACAAGTTCTGTGACCAAGGGTTCAAGAAAGACCTACTGTAAGAAGGGGCTGTCTTTCCTCTTTCCCTTTCTGTTTCTCTTGGGGATGTCACACTGACCATTTTACCACAAGGCACAGCATTTTGCAATAACTCCTCACACCAGCCCTCCCAGTGGTCTCCGCAGTGCTCAGCGTGCAGAACTGGTTTGGGGCAGTCACCAACACCTGGGTGCCCTGGGTCTCACTTAGCAGGTGAATACACATGCAGAAATGCTGCACTGGTGAATTTTGCAATACCTCTGCACCTGCTGGGAAGGATCCTGTGGTGCTCCTTGCCAAAATAAGGTAGCTTTTTTCTCTTTTATTAGTTAATGTTGCAGCCAGAGGAAACTGCAGTTTGGGACTGGAGCAATTCATGGTTAAGGGCATCCCTAAATCAGCACTATAGTAGTCCTCGAGCCAGAGCAATGAGCTCTCACATGCAGCCCAGATTGAACCCTTGCTCCATGGCCATGAGTCAGGACTGAGTACATTTAACCTCTCATTTGTTAAGAGCAGTTTTACCTCTGGTTTTATTTCTTTCAATTTCCCGTGTGGAATGAAAAGTTAAAAAAACAAGCAAACAAACAAGCAAACAAAAAAATCCAAGGAAAAAAAGCCCACAGTATTTTGCTATTAATGCCTGAAAAAGGAGAATAAAAATTTCCAATATTCCAGCAGCTGCCTAAGCCCAGGTCAGCTCCCAAAATAAAAGATTAATTTGCTAAAAGAATGGTGTTATTCTGCCTTGTGTCTTTGAGAACTTTGTGAAATTAAATCTCAGGTTTTTCGTCCCAGGCTGACAAATTATCTTCTTGCTTTAAAACTCCATTTTCAATTATTGTAAGCAACTTGTGACTAGAAATGTTGTCAGAGGTTGTATAAAGTCCCCCCTCTAACTAGCAGTTCACCCTGCAGCAACGATCAAATTCCACTGCTTCATGTGATGTGTAGCTCTCTTTTGCCCTGACCTTGGGATCTTGCTACTTCACATGCCTGGAAGGCAGTATTGAAACTGATAGCACTGATTTTCTTGCCCTTACAATCTGTCTTTCATCCAAGGATCTTAAAGTGCTTTAGAAAACCTGGGAGGCTCTGGCCAAGTTAAACATCACACCTCTCCCTGAATTGTTTTTATTCACTATTGTTTCAAGCATCACCAGGTTAGCATGCTCTAAACACCAGTGAGTGGTGAGAAAAGTGGAAGCTCTCTGTGTTGGATGACTTTGTACCATGCATGTGACTCGTCTTTATTCTCCCCCGATTCCTCACAGTGCTGCAAATGGCCACGTCTTCGTAGAATCTGTGTGCAAGTGGGACTGAAAAGGCAATTCTGCCTCGACTCATCTCATCGTTGGAGCCAGGGTGAAAGACACATGGCAAGCTGAGTCAAAGTCATGTCCTTCAGGGTCCTTTATTACTTTTACAGTTCTTGCACACATCAACTCAGAATGGACAAGAACCTGAAAAAAACAAAAAGAAAATGAAAAGGAAATAAAGAAAAAAAATTGCTAAAGTGCTACTGACAGCAAAGGATGAAGGACAAGTGTAAGAGATGAACCTGTGGTGGATGAGAACGGATTAAACATGTCCCTTTTCTCCTACAGGGGAAAATTTAGCTGTTTTTAACTCATTGCTTGGAAATGCTTATCTCCATAAGTCTGAAAATAGCTGCGTCTCTGGGAAGGTGGTCAGAAGCTTCAGTCTGACTAATTCAAGCTGTGTTAGAGTAAAAGAGAAGCAACTTCTAGGTGGAGAAATGCCCTGTGGAAATCACCCATGGGTAGAGTCAACATGACAGGCACTCTTAGCTCTGACCAGGAGACCACGTCAGCTGAACTTGATTGCCATGACTACTCATGAAGAAAAATTCAGTTGTCCAGCAAGTTAGAGCCTATTAATATATGGAGCTTTAAAGATCTCCATTACTGTGTGTTTGGAATAGGGCAGACTAATCCAAGCTTTTTCTCTTTTCCCCTGATTTTGGAGCATTTTCTACCAGAGGCGTGGATCCCTTTGTTCATGTTGGTTGTCGTAAGCCAAATACAAACTTGCTATCACAGGCCCCTCCAGAGCACAGCATGGATGCTGAGACCACAAATTGAAGCCATAAAGAGGAAAATGATAAACATTTTTGCATTCCCTGGCACTCAAGGCATCTCTAGTCATTTTACAGACAGTGAGGAATTCATGCTTTCTGCAGAGTGCTCAGTATTATTCTCTCTGTTTTACATATGGGTAATGTGAGGAGTCATGGTGACAGATTCAGGAACAGAGCTCATATGTCTCCTCTCCAAATCCTGCTGATTGAGCACTATAAAAAGTTTCTTGTCCCATCACCTCAGGTAGATTCCTTTGTGCTAAATCACTGGTAGTAAAAGGGCATAATTATTAGAATAATTAACTCCTGCATAAGCAAGACATGATGCAGTTTGCAAAGATCTCCAAGAACTCCTTATCACCATTTTGCATCTAGGTAGATTGAAGCACTGGAAATTCAAATCATTCAACCCCAGGCATGTCCTTTTCGGTCATAGGTATGTCCGGGATCAGAGACACTCTGTAAGGTCACCATGAACTCCTGAAACCCAGCTCTCCACATGCCAAGCTGCAGGACTGCCAAAGAGAGATGTAAGTTTGGCAACAATGGGACACCAAAGGTGGGTGAGACACAGATGTGTTAATCTTATATCACATGTCTACAAGCCATCCCAGGAAGGCTGATTGCAGCACATCATCCCTGAAGCATACAGCAGGTGATCAGGGTCACGTTTTGCATGTCAAATTTCCCAGCTGGAGACCTGGGTGATGCCCACTAGGAATTTGGGTGTTTGCACAAATTTGCCCTTCTCCTGCCATTCAGCATGCCAGGAGGAGCAACACAAGCTTACTAGCTAGAAGAGATGCTGCTAAGAAATTGGTGAAAACTGTAGTTTTTCAGGAGGTTATCTCTAGTTGAGAGAAGTCCTTATTACTCATGCCCTATGTAGAAGTCGTCAATGGGACTGTTCTTCAGTGGAGATGGACAAAGCCAATGTTTCAACTGGAGTTTCATTCCTGCAGAAACCACAGGCTTTTTTGTTTGTTTTTCTTGGAAAAAGCCTGCAGGTTGCTATACAGAGGACTCCTAATTTACCCAACCATCTGCAGCAGAAGGCTGGTGATGAATCAACACCAGCTGGAGCTTAGCAGAAGCATTTAGGTTGCAATTATGCTAGGCTATGTTCTGAATCTTCGTTAACGGAAACCTCCCAATTGTTTCTAATATCTACTGCTTTCCTTACAACAGTGCTGAATCAAGCTGATCAAATCCTCAGTAGAAGAGCATGCAAGAAGTTCTGAGGTTGTATTTAACTCCCAGACCGCAAGCACTCCTAGATGACTGTTGGTGGTACAAAGTAAACTGTTTTTAATGAGCTCAATCTCCAGTTTTCAGTTTCTCCTCCAAAATCCCCCTGCCTTTGGCTTACAAGTTCCTCAAAAGCTGCTTCCTTCTATTTTCCAGGTCCCAGAGGATCTGACAGCCTATCAGACCTTGGGGAAGGCAAAGTGTTTGGTGTGGGATCATGCTGAGATCAGTTCCCAAATCCCTCGCCAAGATGTTAGATGAAGTCCAGGCCACCTGTAGGATTCCCTGCCCTGTTCAAGGATCACAGAAGAGATATTTAAAGCTGAATGTGCATGTTTTGTCAAAACTGTGACTTGGAGCCATCCCACAGCCCCTCTCATTAGTTCAGACTGATCCCAGTTCCTAATAATGGTTTCGCTAACCAGAAGAATTGAATGCAAACAAATGTACATTAGCTTCTCGGCCATTGGCAAACACAGGAGCAAAAAATGTTGCTGAGCTGGGATCAGTCATTTATGTGTCTGGAAGGCTTTGTACTCCCTAAATAAGGGTAAGTTCTTCTAAAAGATGATTGATGGGTTTTCTGGAGCCCCAAACACCTTTGCTCACACCAGAGACCATACAGAAGATACTCAGGTCCTGCTCATTTCCATTATGTTGAAACCCTTATAATGCTCTATGATAGCTTTACAGGTGATGTGAAACACTTGCTTACACATTGTGGATCATCCTCGCCCTTGCCTAGAGTGTGGAGTGCTGATGCCTGGAAGACCTTGAATCTTCTCCATGGCCTTTAGCTTCATCTACAGAAGAAGCAAAGTTGAACAGACTGAATTTTGGATCTTCACTTTATAAAATTAATAACCAGGCTCTTGGGCAGGTAGAGAGGAGCATGTGTATTTCAAACCACTGCTACCACCTGAGAGTGCAGGGGAGAAACGTACCCCACAAAATGCCTTAGAATTACACCAGCTCCCCAGTGGCTGAAGAGATGGGGTTTGTGACTGGTTGTCAAGGTTTTTCTCACATGGATGAATTCCTGAGACACATTAGAGGTGACTTGCTGTCCTGCTCCATAAGTTAGATCTTTCCTAGGCCTAGCAGAGATGTTGAACCAATATGTTCTTCTCCTTGGGAAGAGCACAGAGAACCAAATTCTGCGCTTAATACAGAGGCTGTAAATTCAATGCAACTGATTTCAGCTGATTTGCTTCAAGTTGATTGAGATTAGAACATGACATAAAGACAGATAAATTGCTTCAGCCACAACTATCCTATCACACGTTCAGCTAACATTTCTTCGCTGCTTAATGTGAGGGATGTTTTGTATCTGATCACACGTGAGTCAATGAACCCATAGTGATAACCACTCTATCTCTGTTTCCCTCTGACCTTCACTGGATGGTCTACTCAACTTTCACTTTATAACTTCATGCTGACAGTGGAGGACATCCTATAGGCAGAAGCAGATCAGAAAGAACAGGACCGTAGCTCCCAGTTACTATCTTTTGCCTGCCTTTTGCTTGTTGCCAGATAACAGTTCTCAAGTATTTGCTTTTTCTTGCCCTTTGTATGAAATAGCACCAGGTTTTTGTCTCCAGACAGTAGCACTTTTCTTAGTTTGGACTCAGCCCATAGGAACAGCAGGGCAATAGATGTAGCTACTAATTATCCCCATCCTATGAGCCTACAAGTATCCCCTAAATCCATTCCTGGAGCGATAACAAGGAAGCCAAGACTTAGGGTGGCAGTAGATGGCGCTGAAGACCTTGGAGCCCATCAAGGAGCCTTGGCCAGCCCACCTGGTAAGGCTTCCCCAAAAGCCTTCACCCCCTCTGTTCCTCTCCTACAGTGAAACCACCACAGCGGAACACAGGGAGACCTTGTCACTGAAACCTGGGCCACTTTGAGAGTGGCTTATGCTAAGTTCAGAGATACTTTCATCAGAAGTGGGATCACACACTGTGGATGATGGTTAGAGGGTCTAACTGGAAGTACAAAAAGGGCAGCAAGCTATGGACCACAGGAGAGCCCTGTTTCTGGACAGCAGCCATGTATACTGCCTTCTCAACAGACTTTGCTACCAGTCTATTTGGAGGGTTCAGCATGGTCACAAAACAGCTGATGGCCTTCCTTCTCCGATCTCAGTAATCTCTTGAGATGCAATTACATTTATAGCTTCAGAGGTGTGTCTCCAATTATAGAAGTACTGCAAGTCAGCTCCAAGCCACTGTCTGCCACTGTTACCATGAGACTGGTGGGAACTTGTGACAGCCTGTGCCCTGGGATTTCAGGTCAGAAGCCATCATACAACCTCTTATCTGATAGAACAGACCATGCTGTGCTGTATCTTAAGTGGAACTTGACACATCTGACTGAAAAAATCTATCTTGACCTCCCAGGCTTCCCTGCCTTTTTTTCTGATGGTTTCAGGAAAAAAAAGTAGGGGAAGATATTTCTTTGGCACACTACGTAACAGGTGATTTACACGTGGTATATCTGGAGGAGCACCATACCCTATGGTGGCTTGGCTCTGGGACCACAAATGTTTCTTAGCTGGAAAATGCAAATGTGTGCCTATTCCACTGGTGGGTAGGTATGCCTGTGGAAGAAAAGCACATTTACAGGTGCCTGTGGCAATGAGCAGTGGAAGGATGACTTCAGGTGGAGCGTGTGTCATATTGAACCACTTTCTGGTGTGACTAAGATGAGTTGTGCTTTCTATCCATCTTAAAAACACAGAGAGCAGAGCAGATCTCCTGAGCCGCCTGACCCCAGCTCCCTGTCCAGTCAATGGTGTCAATGGCATGTGGACACTGTGTCTAAACTGGGCATCAACCCCCTTTCGCTTGAAGTTAAACTGCAATGTGGGCACTGAAGTATATTGCAGGTGCTGCAGTGGGACATCTCAGTAAAGTCTTGCGTCTTCTTAGCAATTTGCTGTCGTTAAGACTATAAAAACAGATTGTCTCTGATAAGGATAAAACATGTCCTTAAGTACCTGTGCCTGTAGGGGCAGGCAGACTTGGGCCAGACCAAGAGTCTCTTTAACACTTCTTTGAGTTACTAGTTCAAATTCACGAGTATTACCAGGGCAATGGAGAATTGCCCCAAGGATCACTTCTGGTTAAAATCTCAGCTCCATAAAGTACTCAGATATAGCTGAGAAATCCTCTCCCTTTTACATCCTTGAAGGCATTGAAAAAACCCTTCCCCTGGGGCCCATTCCCTGACCTCTAGCAGCCCATCATTATTCATCATATCACAGGTCATCATGACCATTTTAGGCAGGAAATTAAGCTTCTCACTAAACACCCTTATCTAATCGCCATGGTCAACATTTCAAACTCACTTGCCCTAAAGATGTTTCCCCTAATATCCATAAAGCTGGGACAGATCAAAGGGTAGTTATCACGTGTTGTGTGCGCTCACCATTACAGAAAGCTTTTCTCCCAGGTGCCACACCTCCACATTTTACCTGCAGCCTAAGTCAGTCTATCTGTGGATGAAGCACTTTAGTGGGCATGGGGTCAACCAGGAACTTTTCCTCTTTAGTCATACAAGGACATTTCATTCCTCTCTTGGTAGTTACATCAAGATGATCAGGATATTGATGCATGCATCAGATTCATACTGATTCAACCAAATACAACAGGCATATGATTTTTAATTACATGTGTCTGCTGACATTTACTCTGAGATAACCAGTGCTGTGTGCTGACTTAATTCAGCCACATTCCCATATAAGAACATACTGGTGGTAAGCACACCTATCTACTGGCATGTTCGTAACTAGACAGATGGAGAAAAGACATGTATGTGTGTATGCAAAGATTAAAATGGCATCATGTGCCATGTATTCACTGCTGCAAACATCAGATTTATGCATTATTAATGGAAAGGCATCCAGATTATAATTTCCAGCACTGTGTATTCATATGTAGGTGAATGTGGGTGGCTAGATATACATATATGCTAAATACATATGCATACACATGCATATATATATGTAAAAATTTGTGAGTGCATGAATACAAATGGATAGACAAACGTGTGGTGCAGAAGAATGTTTAGGTGGAAGTTCAGATATCCAAAAAGAAATATCCTTGTGCATCTAGACACCAAATTGCTAGAAATCCTAACATATTTATAACGAATCTTGCAGGCAGGCTCTCTTTCCTCCCCTGCCTTAGCAGACAGAAGTGTGCCCAGGTTCCCTGCGGACGACGGCATCTGGCAGGCAGCGTGAATGGGAGTGCGGGCCCCTGTAACAGAGAGAAGCAAATATTTGGATGTTGAGTGGCGATGAATAAATACATGCCAGTGTTTATTCCACACCCCAGGGTGGGGCTGGCACTCAGGCTGATCAAGTGAGCCTTTTGTTGTGTTTGTTTTGTCAGTCTCCGGGGGTTTTTCCCATCTTTTCCCAACCCTCCGGTGGGGTTTGGCTTGGGAGGTAAGTCCTGTGGGACAAAGCTACTCCGTGTAACAAGAAAAGCTGCAGAGGTGGGCTGGGGACCGGCTGATCAGGGAGGTTTAATGAGCGGTGTGGGGAAAGGGGAAGCATCTCTAAATATAGAGTGAGTCAAACTCACCTCTGGGGAAGGGAGAAGAAAACCTGAAGCAGAGAAGAGGCGTTGACGAGGCACCGTATGTGCTCTCAGTCACATCCTCTGCTGTTTACTCAAGCTGGAGGGATGTGAGCAGAAGTAAAACCTGATTTAGGTCACATATGCCTTTCTCTTTGCTCAGTGCCGGAGTCAAAACATCCCTTGGGCAAGAGAAGGAGGAGACAAGGAGCCGGTGCATTGTCTGGGAGATCAGATAGGACTTGATGTACAGTGCTGGACTAGCAAGGATGCCATTTCTCCCAGCTTCAGTGCTCCAAGCAGAGGGCGGGTTTTGCATCTCTCTAAACACTTTTTGGTTTTTGTGGACCTCATGACAGGCTAGTTTGGCTTATCTGAGACTTTATTTTCATAATCATGCAGCTTTGCATAACTAATGAACACCGTTCCCAGCATGTTCTGTAAAGCAAGCGCTAGCTGGCAGGGGATTTGCTTGATTTATGCACCTAAACAACGGGCATGGTTTGGTTCTTCATCTCCTCCCGTCCCACCCACACTGCCTTCTCAGTGCACAGCCTCTGGGCTCTGCATAAAACCTTCTAGATTGTTAAGTCAGCGTGGCAAGGGCCTAACTACAGCTCCACATCCATGCAAGGCCCTGTGCAATATTGGTTGCAGCGTGGTCAGCCTCTAGGCACTGCCCTCATGACTTAATTGGCCTCACCTGTAATTTACTGACTTGAGGACTTGAGTTTCCCAAGGCACCGGTGTCCTTAGAGGTGCCAGCAAAGTCAGGGTGTTTGGCACCTCTGACATCCATCTGCTGAGTAAAGCCAGAATGAGCTGTGCCAGGAGCCCCATTGCAGGTAGCCCAAAGCACCTGACTCCCATCTCAAGCACTTTAGATGTGGGGCACTGGTAGGACCAGATCCAGGTCCACTAATGCCTGTCCTCAGGCATCCAGGGCCAAGAGAGCAGTTCTGCCAGACCAGCAATTCAGGCGAATTAACTGGAAGAAACCTTCTCACCAGGAGATCACATGTAGAGATGGATCACAAGATCAGTTTTGCTCATTGCCTCTGTTGGGGCGACAGCAGAGAAGAAAAAGGAGACTTCAAGCCCTGTGACCAGGCAATGGCAGAGCTATCCAACATCTGCCTGGCAGTAAATTAAACATGAGCTTTGCCTAAGCCGTGCAGCACACACTGATTACTGGAAATTACTATCTGTGACACGTGCTGACATCCTCCCCCTTGCTTCCCCTCTTCCCCTGTGCTCGCAGCCCTGGCTCTCATTTTGAGCAGCTGCACTGCTTCTCGCCTCCGAGCCAGTGCCAGGCAAAGATGCAAATCTCAGTCACTTCTTCCACTCACCACATGTGAGAAGACTGCATTTACTGGCGGAAACTAACTACCCACAGCTTTAAATACCGCGGTACTCAAAGCCCCTGTCTGCCTCTAGAGTTTCTCCTTCAAGGGAGGAGCCAAACCCACATGCTTTCTACAGGGTTTATTAGAAATGGATGAACAAAATGCACCTGAAGTCAAACAGCCTTATTGCTTAGGCTGGCTGCTGCTAAGTTTTTCCAGCGTGGTGGAGAGTTAGGCAATGCAACAATTAAAAGCTGGTCACCAGCTGCAAAAGAAGCTGCAAACTTTTGCCAGCGGCAATACCTGCTGGGCAAGGCACAGGTTGTAAATCAAAGCATCAGCACTAATAAATGCAATATCAAGAAGCTAAAGTCCGTGCAAATATCCAGATTGGACACCAGTTACAGGTTCTCCTCTGTTTTGTGATTCCAGTGGTCCATCATCTGCTCTATTAGACAACATCACTTCTGCTGCAATCCCCCAACACCAGCAGATCCTAAACTAGAATCTAGTGACCAAAGTGAGGTGAGAGCACAATATTGATGTGCCCTGTGGGAACGCTGTTTGCTCAGGATTGCTTAATGCCAGGTCTCAGGATTGCAGAAAATCCATAACTGGGATCATGGGGGAGGAAGCAGGATGTTGGCTCTGGAAGGCAGGGAGAATGTGTTTCCACCTTGGCTTTCTTTTGGGAGATGCCCTGGCTATGTGTGAAAGCAGAATGGACTTTACATCTAAACCCTGGGTTTTGACATCTTCCCCATACAGGTTCATCAGTCACTCAAACTACTGGAGATCCAGACGGGTACATGACTCTTGCTAGAGGCGGTTACAGAAATTTATCCCCCCAGGGATCAAAGAAGCATGCCTGGGGATCACATAGGATGAGAAATGAGGCAATTTACCACTTATTTTCCCAGACCTTCCCAGACAAAGAAACCAAATACAGGATTTGAGCTCCAGCAGAGCTATACTGATTCCACTGTGCAGCCTGGATCCCTCCCTGACCTCCTGGCTCCTAAGATGCACAGATGAGCATATGCCACTCCCAGACATACTAATAGTAATAGTAACAAAACCAACAATAATAATGGTAATAAAAATAATAATAATACAACTTTTCCATCCATTGAGGGGCAGACCTTCCTTGGGGTGATTTACATACCTATAGGCTTAGGGACCAGCACAACAGGCAACTTTCAGTGTTCCAACGACCCCAGCTGTGCCTTTTAGCTGGGGGCTGCTGTTCGAGAATGGAGGTCACAAGAGAGGCAGGGACAGCACAGAGATTTGTCAGCATGCAGCTGAGGGTAAACCCCTTTTCTGCCTCTGCCCCAAAACCCTGTGAAACAGGTGGTTTCCCACAGCCCTCCCCTTCCACATGTAAGCGGTGGGGACGCGGCTGTTGGGATGGAGTTTCGCTCTGAGCATGGGGACTTTCCCAGGACTGTGCATGGCATGGCCATGGTGTGCATCACGCTCACGTGGCCCCCTCTCTGCTCCTCGCCCAGCTGGTCCCAGTCTTATCCAGTTCATCCATCATGGAGGGACATTGGCCTCTTGACAACAGGCTGCTGCCCTCAGCTGTGTTCACAGACCCCATGGGTATAATCCACATAATCCTGCAGTCCACAGGCTTCATCTGTAGTCAAGGTCTTGCTCAGTGTGCCTTAAATAAGGAGCTGATAAGAGCACTCTGATTTATTGTAGGAGAGTCCCTTTGGACAGGAGAACTCCTCAGCTGGTGCACATACCCAAGCTGGGTGGTGGATATAGTGTGGCTGCATCCAGGAGCCATCCCCAAGTCATGCTGTTCCCTGCACCCATCAACCACGGGGCCCAGTTAGCCCAGGCCAACACCACACCAGGGACTACACCAAAACCACCACTGACGGCCACGGCCCCTGCTCCAGCCCTTGCCCTGACCCTGTTGGTTTGCCAATGCAAACATAGGCTGGCATGTTGCTGCAGAAAGCTTCAATTTTTGACAAACCAATGTTTTCAGCTAGAAAAAAAGCTCATCCAGAAGAATCCTGCCTAGCTTTTCCTGTGTTCCCAGGCTTATTTAAAAACAGCTGATTTCTCCCATCAGCCACAGCCCCTGCTATGCTCCTTGCCTGCTCAGATGAGCTCCTACAGACAGAGCAGCTATAAATAATCCCAGCCGGCATAAGCAACAACCTCCTTGACAGCTTTATTTTCTGCAGGCATGACCAATCCACAAAGATTTAATTTGCTATTTGTGCATATTTGCTTTGGTCTCTTGGTTAATTACTTGAAAGAAGACGCTACTGGATTTCCACCCTGGAATATATCTGTTTTGCAACTGAATGCTTCAGTGTTGTGCTTTGTCTCATCTGCCGCAAGCAGAGGTGATGATAACCCAGAGCGACTTGGTTGCAGCTAATGGGATCTATCTAAAACATATCCGGTTCAACAGAGGAGACAAGGCCTGATTCTGCAATAGCTATTAGGCCCATTTCCTTCAGTGGATTTATTCCTAAGCCCTTGCAGCAAATGGTTACTCATCCAGAGGTATCTTGACCTCTGGCATTTGTGTACTGAAGCATGCGATTTGATTGTGAGTTAGCGTGGATCTCCCACACAGCCTGGCTTTGAACAACCTCCTATGAAACTGGACCCGGACCACTTCCAGCAATGGGTCCCACAGCTGTTTATCTCAAATCACCTCTTCAAAACAACAGAGGGATGTAGGAGATGCTTGATACTTCATCTGACCTTTGTGCAGGGGCAAATGCAGTCTCTTTTGAAGCAGATGGCCAATTTGCTTGTGCTCATTAGCACTATAAATACCAACTTCCTAGACAGTATGTATTTATTAGTTGTTGCTTGTATTTCTTTTTGCGCTGATGATTTAGTTTTAGGTAGTTCTGTGAGGAGCAGGGAGTTAGACTCGATGATCCTTATGGGTCCCTTCCCACTTGAGATTTTCTATGATTCTATGACTTTGACCCATAACCTGCAAGAGATTGCGAAGACACGAGACCTCCCGTTATCCCACAGCCAGTTGATGGGCTGGACGTTATGATTGTGCGGGTTCCTGCCTGCTCTTGGCAAACATCATGCTTTGCAAAAACCCTGGCTGTGGCAAAGACAAGCCACGAAGCCCAATCCTCTCTCCCAGACCAGCACAAGAACCCACCAGGGCAACCAGAAAGTGAAATATTGTGCAATGCATTGCACCGCCGCTGGGAAATACCAGAGGGTTTCAGATTCCCAGGTTGCATGTGCAGAGGAAAAAAAAAAAAGCCTCCCAAAGAAGCTGCAAAACTCACATTACAGGCTCAGACACACAACCAAGCTATCGCAATGGCAGCCTGTCAGCCAAAGCCCGGCTGCCCGACACGTGCATGGTCTCACCCCGTGGCAGGCGTGCGATTGCCTGGCTTAGCATAACCCTCACAGCACCGCTGAGTCAGCCTCTCTGCAGGTAAATTGGCTTTAAGGCCATGGCGAAAAAACCTTCCTGGGCTGGCTGACAAGCTCACAGCCCTTAATCAGCACCGGTCCCATCCTTCCCGGCCCTCAGAGCAGTAGTGCAAGCAAGCAGACAGAAGCAGCTTTGCTAGGAGCAGCTTCAGGAGGAAGCAGCCAGCCACAGATCAGCTTAGCAGATAGGAAGGTAATTAATACCTGAGTTACAACTACCAAGGACACACAGGTGGGCTTTTTGTTGGAGACTACCTCTCCCAACCTTTCTTGCTGTCCTGGGCATTGCTGACCATCCAGCTCACATGGCTTCCAAGAGCATCTCAAGGGATGATAGTGAGATGCCAGAGACGCGATGCTGAGCCAGCCATAGCTGCATTCCTGACCCCGTAGCTCCTCTCTGCTGGGTCTCCGGGAAGGTGCCTGGAGGTGACCTTTTGGGTGGATGAGGTGGGCATCCAGCCTCATGCGAGATAAAGGCAACGAAACTCCCTTTTCATCTTTCCTGAATGATGAAGGGCCATCGCCCATTCTCTCATCAGTGGTGCTTCTACCCCCAGCGTTACTGCAAGTGAATTCAGTGTAGTGTTTTCCAAAAAAAGGAGTGTTTTGTCAAAAAAACCCAACGCTGTTTAAAAAGTCTTCAGTAAACAGGGAAAATGATATGTCCATTCACAGGGTCAAAAGGAGCTTTGGAAATTCTGAAAAATATTGGTTTCCCTCCCATTTGGACAGGAAGATATTTTTATTTACGTTTAAATGAGAAGATCTCTGGTGAACCGAAAGCTTTGGGTTTCAGCCGGCTTTAACCATGAGTCTTGCAAACCCCTTATTACAACTATTCTGACTTAATTCACTTTCCTCCCAGTCCCATCTCTCTCCAGGGTTTGCTGACTGTTGCAAGTGATTTTATGGAAGGGATGCAGATGGACTTCTCTCACCTCTGAAGGAGACCCAGTCGTGGGCAAAGATATGCCAGAAAAAGAGGCTTAAAATTAGTCTCTGTGCAACGGCCATGCTCAGAAATACTCACTACAAGCCTGCACGCTGGTTAAGCAAGTCTGGAAAGGCATCCCAGTCATTATGACAAATTAATTATAGTGAATATTAGTGCTTTATTATTTTATTATGCCTTGCTTATACAGCACCCAGTCCCTGTTGGGTAATTTATAGCCAAATAAGAAAATAACCTCCCTGCCCCAAGTAGCTTCTAAAAAGTGGGCTCATCAACACCAGTGGGACCTGTAATGGTGCAAAAATATCACTGAGAACATGCCCAAACAGATTATATCCTCTTAGGGAAAACCTGGAGAAAATATTAAAAAGATAAATCAAAGAGGTGGCTGGAAAGGCATTGGGATTTTGCGGCAATGACACTGACACTGTAGATGGGTACATCTCAGGTAGAAAGGGCAACCTCCTCCTCCAAAAACCTGTCCTGGGGATGACACCCAGGTCTTTTCTCTCATCTTTCTCCAGTAGGTTAAAGCCACCAGTGCAGACCCCAAACAACCTAACATCTAACCCCTGTACCCAGACAGCAGAAACTCGGTGTGGGGAGCTGCTGGTGGTGGTTGAGCAATTACAAAGCGGGTTAAGGAGCAGGCTGTCTGCAGTCAGTCAAAGGATAAAAGGTGGCCTTGGGGTACTGCGTGAGGAGGACAGGCTTGGGAGATGCCTACACATTGCATAGAACATACAGAGCAAGAAGAGAACGTGTGGTACTGCAAATGCCTACCAAATGCTGAAGGATGGGACAATTAGAAAGAGTAAGATGGATGCATGGCAGGAGAGCACGTCTGCCACTTGTCACAGATGAATCAAGGCTGGGCAGAAGGAAGAGTGAATGAGTCAGGGCGCCTGGTTGGTAGGGTGGTGTCACCCATCGGAGCGGGTGACATTAATACTGTCTGGAAGGTAAAAGAGCAGCCCAGGAACAGCCAGAGTAAGTCACAGTCCTTGCAGCATCACCAATGGGAGAGCCAGGAAGGAAATCAGCCATTAACACTTGTACCATCACCCTGAAATCTAGGTCAGTGGTGTGATTTGCTTGCAGAGACACCCCCGAGGACAGCGTGTTTGCAGCACGGAGTGGATGGGGCGACCAGGCACCCGTATGAGAGCTGTAGCTTTGTTCCCCTCCTTTCTTACTGGTGCATCAGTGCCCTGGAGTAACAAGTGGGTAGAGATAGACCAAGAACCACAGAACTGCATGGTGACATTTGCTTCTCCATGCTGCCATATGGTGGGACTGCTGCTCCCAAGGGAGGACATCAGTATTTTTAGGTAATCCCCACCTCCCCTAAACCAACACATCCCCTGCTAGCCAGAAAGCCTTCTCCTCTCTCCATCAGGAAAAGGCAGCTCTGCCCACAGGTTGGCATCCAGCTTTGGTGGAGGCATCCAACGCAGGCTAACGCAAGCTCTTCAGTCTGGTTTGGATGACATTTATCAAAATACTGGGTTTTCTTTCTGCTGATGCTGAGTCAGTTGTTTTGGTGGATAAAGGCAGCGAAAGGCAAGACCCAGCTCTGGAAATACCTCCTCATAATGACCAAAATCACAGCTTAATTGTGGGGTTTGAGCTGCAGCTCAAAATATCTGGATTCGGGGCTGTGCTCATTCCCGAGCTGCCATCCACCATGGTAATTATTCGTTAGGTCTTAATTACTGTTTCTCTTTGTAGCTCTAATTCAGCCATGCTTTTTGGTCACAACCTCTGCTGCCGTCCACTTTTCTAACTTCTGCACCAGGCCACCGGTTGGTACAAATTTTTGCCAACATTGATTTCAGTACAAAGGGCACCCAGATACCTCTTGTGGCAGTAAAAACCAAGTAACGTTTGCTGGGTATCTGACTGGGAGTGAATGCAATATAAGAGTCTGTACCTTGTACTAGAGGGAGTAGCAATTCACAAAGCCAGTGTGATCCTGAACGTTGTCTCCTCACCATCCCTTCAGATCATGCTAGCTCTCAGTCTTCTTAGATCAGTAAGATACTATCTTCTCACTTTGCCAACAAGTTGGGTGGGCAGACGCATAGATGGGTTTTGTGTGGCTTGTCATGAAGCTCACCAGACTCAAGGAACCTTGTCAGGGGTCTTACCAGGTTGCAAATTAGATTTCCCTTAGGATTGTGGGAGATAACATTCAGGAAGACCTCTCAAGGCATTTAGCTCATCATCAGTTCGGTTGGAGCTGCTGGGTCCTCAAGTGATAAAGGTAGCTCACGAGGGAAGAGACTACCAGGAATCTGAGGCCTGGCAACACTCAGTATGCCATTGACCGATTTCTTTGTATTCTGTTGCTCTGTGGACTGTCTCCTGTTTATACGTGTTGGCTGGTTCATCAGATCACAAGGAAAGCATGGAGCAAACCTTACAATGAAGGTTCCGGGGGCACAGAGCCCAGCCTGGCCCCAGCAACAACAAGGACTGGTCCCCCCCCATGGCTTCCCCAGACCAGGCACAAGTCCTGGGAGTGGACCACGGAGCAGGACAGAGGATCAGCAGGATGTAGCAGGGCACTTTCGNGGGGGGGACGGGACATGAGACATGAAACCAACTTTGTGGATGTAGGCACTGTACATGAATTTCAGGGGTCAACCATTTTGGTATTGACTTTTACTACTATTCCTCTGTCCACATGACATAATTTCTTCTAGCATTGCTGACAACTAGACTCAGTTTCAATTCTATTTTTCTAACCATTTCCGAGAAGCATTCCCAGCAGAAGCAAGTGACCAAAACTTTAAGGTCTCCCCTGAGTCCTGCCATGGCTGCAGAGAACTGCAGCTCTGCAGACAGAGGCCAGATCGTCCATGGCGAACAGGTCATACACCAAGAGGAAAGAGATTAGAAAGGAAAGGCACATGGCTGGGGAAATGACACAATCTGATTTCTCAAGTGACCTGTTTTCTGTAAAATACCCACAAACCTCTCCATATTTATCCAAGAAGTTGCAAGGGGCTGTCACAAGGTATAGGGCACTGGCCAGCTATTTCTAAGCAGCAGCTCAAATGCAGAACTGTTTCCAAATGACTCTGATGGCTGCTCCTCATTGCTGCACAGAGTGGGAAGCAGGGCTGGGAGGATACTCTGCAGTGATCAGGAGGGTAACAGAGGGGGTGCAGATGGAGATTTCTCCAGCAGAACCAACTCACAGGGATTAGGAGTATCTGAGCAGGTCCAGCTGCAGACTGGATGGCTGTTGCTGGTGGCATGGCTACTGTTGCCCCCTTTCCTTCTAGATGAGTCTTTTTTTACTTGACCTTTTAAATTCAGAGAGGTTTTCAAAGAACACTTGAAGTCTGTGTGGTTTTTGGAAAGAGCAGGACTTCAGCGTGGTAGGTCTTCCCATCTACTGCTAGTGGGACGTTGCCTGGCAAAAAGCCAAGGCATGCATGGCCAAGGGTGCAAGAGGGTCTCAGTGCCACGATGGGCAGGTGGGAAGAAGAGGAGCCAGCAGCTAGTGGTGACTCCCATGAAGGCAGGTGAGCTGAAGGATGGGACCAGTGTGGGACCCTTGCCCACATCACTGGGCAGGCCAGCAGAGATGTGCGGTACCAGGGCCAGAGGACCCCTTAATGGGCAGGGGTGAGGTGGGAGGAGAAGGGCTTAGGCTCTGTAGCAAGACCCACAACATAAAGGTTTTATTGGGGGCATAAAATTGCCAGGAGTGAGTTTGCACACACCCCCCTGTCACAAGATCCACACTGAGCCTGACCACTCATGCAAAGGGGCTGTTTCACACCCAGGGAGGGGGCAACTCGGGGACAGGAGCGTGTCACTGCCCCATCACACCACTCAGTCTCAGATTGGAGAGAGGACATAGATGCACACACAAGTAAGGGAAGTGCAAGGGTCAAATATTCACGTCCACGCAGCCTTCCCTTAGCCACGAACGAAGCCCGGGCTCTGAGCCCACCCTGGGGATGGGGAAGGGGAAGGGACCCTGACACTTAGCAGGGTTTAGGCAAGGAGCAGCAAGACTGTGATTTACACAGGTCTGTGCACAGCTGCAAAATAAATTTTCCATATTTCAGTAGAAATATATGCCTTCCCAGGACATGTTTGTCATAGCAAAAGTGCATAAATGCATCTAGATACCTGGAGCTGTTGCAAATAATTCCCATCAGACCTACAAGCAGCAAGTTGTTTCCCCTTGCAAAATACCAATTTCTTTTTTTTTTTTTTTCTCATAGGTGGGGAAAAAAAAAAAGAAAAACCCCTCCAATCCCATGACGTGATGGCAGTCACTCCCCAGCCGGAGGCAGGTGAGTGGGGTGCCGGCTGTGCTTCATCCAACACTGTAAAGGTTTGCCCGTGGTTTATTTAATCCCTTGCACGTATCAGACACATTCCTGAGCCATCAATCAGAGCTGAGTCAGCCAGCGTGACTGGTCTGTCCTTTTTTATTTTTTTTAGCAATCACAAGTTCTCTAGCCTTGTTTGCCAGCAGTGAGCTGGGGTTTTGGTTTTTGTTTTTTTTTTAATGAAAATGGAACTTGACTGGGAGCAGGGAAATGTTCCAGCTGTCAAGTATAACCTTTAAAGCCACCCTGCCTCAAGGAACATCTCTTCTCTGCGATGCTACAAAATGCATCACAGGGAAGAAAAATAAAGGATGCTGCCTGGGATGGCGTTGGCCAAAGAACCCCCTCCTTGTATGGCTCTCCTGCATGATACAAGCCCCATCGTGCCCCTGCAGAAAGAGGAGAAAAGGCTTTTTGGAGGGAGTGTTTTCTTGCAGAGCAGCCTTGAAAATGCAAAGGCTTCCCCATGTGCTCCCCCTGCAAGGACAAGGTTATCACAGCTTCAGAACAGCCCCTGCCCACCCGGGGAAGGCAGGGGAGCAGTGCTGCTGTTGTGGCTACACGTAATCTCAGCCCACCGCAGCTGGCTGCGTTATCGAAGCCCCCCGCATCCTTTGCGGGACACTCTGCAAGGCGGGTGCAAGGCTATGCTCCCTGCCCTAAAATAAGGCGGGAGCGTTTTGTCTCTGCTTGGGTTGAGGAGATGGCCAGGTTGCTGGAGATTTAAAAAAAAAAAAAAAAATTTAAAAAATTGTGGTTTCTGGCTTTCTCAGAGAGCACGGGTCCTCCCTGCCCCCAGGATGCTTGCAGAGGGATGAGCATCACACTAGAGCCTCACATATCTGCATGCAAGCCTAAAAAAAAGTTATTGCAGATGCTTCAATCAAGCTTAAAATCAGAGACCCCCTCTCTGTGGTGAGGGGTCCTGTTGCACAGAGCAATCAGGAGAAGGGAGAAGGCAGACGGCCCCTGTGCATCCCTGCTGCATTGCAGCAAGCCCCAGCCTAAAACAAGGCTCAACCTGCTCTGAAAGCCCAGGGAAGATCAGAGCAAAGGTTGCACATCAGCCAGCGGTAGCTAACCACAGAGCTGAGCTTGAATACACGGTGGTCCACACCTTTTATCCTCTTTTGCTCCTAACAAGCTTTCAGAGGCACAGCTGCTTGAGGGGGAAAAGCCTCCAACCACATGGGGAGCATCCACCCATGATGTGCTGTGGAGCATTGTATCCAAATTACACCTTTCCCTGCCTCCTCCTCCTCTTTTTCTTTGGAGCCAGAAAATAAAAAATAAAAAATAAAAAAATAATTAAAAAAATAAAAAAATAAAATAAAAAGCAACAACCAACTTTGTGGGGAATTTTACAACTTTGCTTGCAGGTGGCATCTGCTGTTTTCCTACCTTCAGGGCACAGACAGCTGTGATCTCAGAGGACAGCTCTTGGGCTTCGTTTAGCGTCATTTTAAGCAGGTATTTTGTTTCAACTGTACTAGGTTTGAATAAATACCTAGTCCTGCCTAACTTGCAGCCTAGATGAACATCTAGGCAGGACATAGTCCAGCACATCACCTTTATATGATGTAGTGGGTAGAGCTTGCAGGGTATTCACTTGCCCTACATAGGTGGCAACACTCGGTTGGAGGAGCAACACCCTCCACCCCACTGATGAGCTCTTTACTCACCATACCAGAAATCTTAAAATTGTTGTAACATGGCCAGNAAAAAATTAAAAAAAAAAAAAAAAAAAAAAAAAGATCAAGCCATGGGATCCAAATGGTTTCTCTCAGAGATGATCCTCAGAAAATCCACCATGGGGTCAGGAGGGATTTATGAGGCACAGGAACATATGTGCAAGGCAGGATGGCATGGCCCACAGTGACCCTTGGGGCCACCAAGCCGCAAGCGAGATGGGCCTGAGAGCATAATGCCTAACGCAAGGAAGAGCCAAGTCACATCTGTATTTCAACAAGATATTTTATTGGTCCAGCAACTGCAAAATATACAAATTTCTGAAAGGCATACCCTGTTTTTAAGCTGGCACAGCTTTATATCAGGCAATTATTCCAGACGTATATACAGAACAGTTAACATACCACAAACAAACAAACAAAAAAAAAAAGAAAAAAAGAAATCCCAAGTAACTACCCTTCTCTCCAAGCTTTGCAGTATACATTAAATAAATAGAGCACTTTGCTATTAAAAAAAAAATAAAAAAATAAATTCAAGTATCACAAAGGAAAACAAAACCAGAAAAAAAAAAAGGGGGGGGGGGGGAAGAAATCATTGGTGTAGTTTGACAAGTCCCCTCTCCCCACCCACCTTGGCTGCAGCATCACTACCTGGTCCTTGGCTGTTAATCAAAAACGATGGGCAGTGAGTTTCTGGGGCAGCGTGATGGCAGGGGGCTGACACCATCCCACCTACCGCCAACCCCTCCAGCATGAGAGGACCTCTCTGATGCTTAAAGACCAATTTTTCCCTTGCTGGAAAAAATGCCAGGTTCAAATTTCATCTTTTTGTAGACCTACCGAGACCTCTATTAGTCCCAAAGGAAGAAAGTTTAGGGTCATTAAGATTTTTGCTGTTTGCTTTTTTTTAATATATATATATTTTTATTTATTTATATATATACACACACACACAAATACACACCAAAACATCCGCAGAATTACATGTGTACTGGATTGATCACGGGGCAGCCAGACGTCATGTTTGCACTTGCCAGCTTATCTTTTCGTAGCAGGAGGAGAAAGATAAAACTCCCCAGGAAGGAGGCTGAAAAGACAAGTGACTTGCCTTCCCAAAGCATTCATTATTCTCAAAGTCAGAGAAACCGAAAGGGCAGATGTCAACTGTGTGCACAGGGAGAAGCCTGCTTTTAGTGCGGTATTTAAAAACAAACAAACAAAAAAAAGAGGTGGGGGGAAGTGTTCTTTATTTCATCTGTACAGGAATATAATACACATATGCACAAGCTCACACAGGCAGGGCACTGCCGAGACCACCTCCCCCAGTCAGATACAGACCGAGCGTGGTCCTGGCCCCCTCCCGCCATCGGTGCCGCTCCAAACATGCGCTTTGGCTGCACGAGGCTGAAGCGCTAGGCACTGTGGTTCACCTTTTCCCAAAGGAAAAACAGACCAACCCCCCCCAAAAAATATACACACGAAAAAAAAATAATAATACTAATAAAAAAAAAAAATCATCATTTCTCCCCAAACCTCTCTGCTCCCGTCTGTAGGGATGTTGTTTCCTACACAAGGGGTTGGGGAAAGCCACGGGAAGGATGAAACCAAAGGGCTGCCCATCTCCAATCACCCAGCCCAGCGCTGCAGGAGGGTTTGGCTGCCTTCACCTCCTGCCTCCAGCTCAGCCATGCAGCCAAAAAAGGGGGGATGAAGGTGATGCTGCACATAGGAGTGGGGAAAAAAAAAAATCACAACCCAAAACCCTAAAAAAAAAAACAAAACCACCAAAACCCAAAAAACCAACCATATTCAAAATCCACAGACTTTTGCACAAAGCAATAGTGGTTTATTGCCATTTTTAACTGCTGTCTCGCAGCGTGGGACAGGCTGCCAAGAAGGGATCTTGCGTATCAAACCACTGGGAGTTGGCTGATGGAGTCTAAGTCAGGACCTCGCCCCATTCTCCCCCCACATACACACCTCGAATACCATAACTACTATTTTTTTGTAGTCCCAGCTTTCCAGCATGCAGAATAAAATAAAATAAAATTAAAAAAAATAAAAAATAAAAAATTGCCTGTATTCAGGCTTCCCCTGTTAAGGGGCACGATTCAAAAAAAATAAAATAGTTATGCTCCTGCCACAAATAAAGTGCAAAAACCAAGCGGTTTCTAGATATACACATATACGCACACATGTATGTGTGCGTGTATATATATTAAATTAAAAAAAAAAAAAAAAAAAAAAGAGAAAAAACAAAAGCCATGAAAAGTCTGACAGTGTCNGAACAGACAAAACTGCCCCTTCTTGTGGCTTTTTGCAGCTACACAGGGATTCCTGCATCCCAACCAGACCTCTGGCCACCTCCACGAGACCTGCGTGTCTGCAAAACGCATCTAGCTCAGCCCGTCCACCTGCTAGAAAATCCTGTGAGGACGCAGGGATTCAACCCCCCCACCCCCGCCAAATTCTCCACTTTCTTGGAGCTCCAAGGTGGAGGAACGGAGAGATGAAGTACTGGCACAGCACCTCAACTGGTGCTCAGTCTCCCCAAAAATTGACATGTGCCTGAACTCAGACCATTCCCAGGCGCTCCCCCAGATGAAAGCATCACTCCAGCCAGCATCAGCACGGCTCCCTCTACACTACAGGCAGCTCATGATTAGTTTTAGAAGCAGATCTACATTCTCTGCAAACCCCTTTAAGGTGTATTGATTAAAAAAAAAAAGAAAGAATGTTTTGGGGTGGGGTTTTTTTTGTTAAACCCAACAGTTCTTGCTGCTAAGGACTTCACACAACTGCCTTCCTGGTGCTCACGGGCCTGGGTAAGCCAGGCTTGCGTGTGCAACAGGTTGTAGCATGGGTAAAGGACTGCAGCACAGCACGTTAGGGGCTTTCTTGAAAAGTAATTAATATTAATAATAATTAAAAAAATGCAAAACCCCTTCACTCCCCACCCCTTCCCCCTATTTCTCTGCTAACCCCGCACCATCGACATATATACACTCCACCCAGAGACGGATGGGTACCAATCGGCTATACAAAAGGAGATCAAAGCCACTTACAGAAGAAAATTAAACTCCTGTGCGCTAGAAGCACTTTACAGCTTGCTACGATTTAACAGGACGCCAGAGAGGAGAGCAAATGCTGCAGCCTAAAGATCTGGTGGTGACCCCAGGGAGCTTGGCTCCTCTCCTCCGCTCTCCTGCATCTCTCCCCCCTTCAGCAGAGCTGTTTGCAGATGAACGGGCATGGGTAGAAACAGCCGAGGGTCGACCTCACCGCAGACGGAGGAGACCGGTTTATAAGCAAGCTTTGGAAATGGTGATGGGATGGGAAGCTGGTGTCGCCGGTGACGTCGCTGTGGTGGCCTCACGACAGCGCCAACAGAGTCACAACGGCTTCTGCGAGTTGTTCATGTTCTGAAATGAGAGGGGAAGGACGGGGGTTGGGGGTCACGCTTGGGTCAGACCCCATCCTGGCAGCATCTTCTTCTATGTGCATGTCAACAAGGGGACAGGGGGAATAACAGAAAGCCACAGCACAGGTCACTACGAAAGCATCCACCACAGAGGACACTGTCCACTCAAGGAGAGAGGTGGGGGGGATGCACTGACTTGGTACCCACATCCCTCCCCTCCAGCATCAGCTGGCTTTAACTACAGGGTGGGAATTTGACAGAGATATCCCTAAAAATTGAGCTAAAAAGCAAGACAACCCTCCCACTCCACCTGGTCCGCACTTCTGAAGCTGCTCTTTGGTCCGTGTGTGACAAGGGACCACGGTGTTTATTCAAGAAGCCCAATTAAACACTTCTCTTGCTCCCCTTGAGGGTGGGCAGTGTGTCCCCCCTGCCTACCAAGGAGGTCACTCTTTGTCCATCCTTGGCACTGCTGAGAAGACACAGCTCATGCCAGCCACGCCAAGGAGCCGGCATGGGGACCAGCCACCGGCAGCAGTACGGCAGGAGCACCTGCTCCCCCAAAGACGTCCCATGAGGTTTCACGGGCCCTAGAGCTGCTTCGGACACAGCCCTGGTACAGGGTGACGACAATGGGGCACCCATCGGTGTGCGTTGAGGACCACAAAACCAGAGACAACCAACTAAACGCAAGCAGGACCAGCCCCGAGGGTGGTGGCTGGAGGAGAGCATCCGCTAGAGGAGAAACCCAAGGAAATCACAACAAGAACATTTCCCAATTCACAAAACTACACAAAACAAGGTAGGGGAAAAAAGGACTAGGAAACAGGTAGGAAGGTTCTCAACTTTTTCTTTGTTTTGTTTTGCTTTTACTACCTAAACTGCCTCTTACAATCACCAGGAATCCCGGCCAGGCTACAAGGCAGAGCAGGCTGAGCCATTCTCTCTGTTATCTAAGGAGACAGGAGGAGGGTTAGGAAACGCCACATGCACCAGAGCCATTTACCTTGGAAATATTAGTAAAGAGAAAACTTTGAGAAAGTGACAAACGGGTCGTCTTTAAGCATGAAAAGTGAAGGGGAAGAAGAAGGGAGGGGATCAGGTTGTTGTTAAAAAGTGCACTTTGGATCACAAACCAAGCAAAACGAAACGAAACCATCGCTCCAGGTAGTCCCATGACCCCAAACCAGCTCGATCCCACAGCCAGGAGGACTCTGAGGCACACAGCCATGACTGCAGCCTCTCCAGGTGTCCCCTGGTCCTCCTGGATGGCGGTCAAGACCCCAACAGTGAGGACTAATGCAACGAAGCACCCACTGCCAACCAAGTCCCATGGTGCCAATTGGGAAGGAGGCACCTTCCACCTCCCCTGACCCCATACAGGTTGTGGTGGGACACAGTGAGGGACCAAACGCACGCATGTATGAGACGACAGCCTCCAAGAGGTGACAGCAGTATGAGTGCCACCAAGCCTTTGCTTTGGGGTGTCTTCATGGCTGCCTCAAAAGCAGGCTTTCAGTCCCACACTAGTAGGTGGAGGCTGGCTCCCTTCAGCTGGAGATCTTAAACTTGCTGTTGCCAGCCTACGCCTGGGATGGGTAACCATCACTGCCTGCTCCAGAATAGCTCCTGGTCTAACAAAATCTGAGGCAGCCTTCTCCCAAACTCAACATTGGAGCACGTTTTCAGTGTCCCAGCCAGCACGGAGGCATGCAGTGCTTTTTATTACAACATGGATGGGAAAAAGGTGGATGGAGGGATGGACAAAGAAACAAAAAATGCTCTCAAAGCAACCCAAGAAGACCAGGCACTTCATTGGGTCTTTTGTGCCCATGAGCAGCAAGGGAAAGAACATAGACATGCAGGCCATGCTGAGCAACCCAAGCACTACGTTCGCCCAGGAGTATGAGCATGATGATCTTCCCCAACCCATCCACCAGCAAAGCCAAGTCTGACCTAACTTCCCTTTTCTCAAAAGCATTGACTCTAAAAGGGGTAGAAATGTGAGGTTCGCCAGCTGTTACATGAAAGCAGGGCTGAGTTCTGGCCTGGCCAATTTATAGCAAATCCCTCCATCTTCAGCCCACAAAATGAACCAGGACAGGGATGCACATAGGCCGATTGCCTATAGGCTGTGTATAGAGGGCAAAAAGGCCCCTGGGCACTACCCCAGCCTCAGCTCAGCCCCAAAGTCTCCCTGGTCTTTGAGAAAACATTTGAGAACAGCTCAATGACTGCTGCTCTCAACTCAAAGATGTAGCATGAATTAAGTTCAAAGGCTTCAAATTTATCCAGAAGCTGTCCTGTCCCTATTACACAAGGATCTAGCAGCACTAAGCCTTGATTATTCACACTTAATGCATTAAATGCTCAAGGCATCTTGATTTCTTAATAGAGGGAGAGGAGGACAGTATCCTTGCATCTACTCTGCCCAGGACATCTAGGCAGACTGTTCCCAAAATTCTGGTTTGCGGAACTGCAGATGCCAGGACTCAGGGTCAGTCCAGCTCCAGAAAACACACTCCTGCTCCCACGCAGGCAATAAAACCCCATTGGGGGCTGAGGCCAGAACCTTCTTAGCTATCTCTCTGGTGCCATCACTCATAGACATGGCTGGGAGCCCTCGGGAAGGGCAGACCACCTGGGTCTATCACCTACAGTACAATGCGCTATTGCAGAGGAGAGAGCTCCAGGAAAATCCAACAGCATCTCCCATACTGTGACTGTCCAAGGAGGAGGCAAGGAATTTAGACATCATCAATAGAGGGCAAGGGATAATTTGCTTCATTTCTCAACAAAACAGGGACGTTTAATCAAGCTAGGATACTTAGGGCTTGGACAAAGCAGCATCCATAGTCTCCTCTTTGCCCTTCCTAAGATGTATGCAAATCCACACCCCACACCCCCCATACACCCCCCCCCCGGAGAAATATCAAATCCAAGAAGTCCACACCCTGGCCGGGTTTCACAGCAACAACAAAACAACTGGTGGGATGGCAAGAGACATGGGAAGGGGGTGAAAGGGGGAATAAGACGCAAGAAAGTACTTACAGGCATGCCTTCCCTAGTAAAGGCTGCAGAGAGACAGAGAGAACGGAGAGAGAGGTGTCAGTAACGCCGCGCGAGACCGGGCAGAGGACACTGGACGGCAGTGAGGCGCACTCAAACAGTGAGAGCTTCCAAATCTGAAGCCGGTGATGGGTTTGTTACAAGACTCAACCAGCCCAAGCAGAGCCCTGAAAACTGAGAGACCAAGTTGTCCCACTTGGTGCTTGCTGGGGTGGGAAGGCTCATGCAAAGCAGCCACCAAGCAGAGCAGTTGGAGGAGCACCCTTCCTAACCTGCCTGGGACCTGGCCAAGGAGGGACAAGAGGATACCAGACAACACAGACAACGTGAAGAGGGGCTGGGCGAGACAGCGAGATCCAACAGGCAGCTGGTGGCAAGGGCAGCACGGCGAAGGGGCTCCTATATTATATATACACATGCTACTTCTTCAGTACCACCCCAGCTCCTTAATGAGCACAGGAATGGGGGTTTTGTTCCCAGAGAAGTGTGCAGCAAGCAAGGTCTCTCTTTCTACATCCCTTTATGGGTGGGTGAAAGAGGAGAGGACACATGAGCATCACGGCAGCTACCCACAGGGTCTCACCCAGGACTGCAGAAGGCAACCGAGTTCACTGTGCCAAGAGGCTTCTACCCATTTTTGGTCCATTTTGCCTATTGCTCCAGGAAGGAGGAGATTCCTCCAGCCAAAGATAAGTCTTGGCAGCTCCTTCCCGAGGAAAGCACAAGAACATTTGCTTTATTGCAATGCCCAGGTCTGCACCGGAGCCGAGCACATCCAGAGGGAAGGCATGAGCCCTTTGGTCCTGCCCGCTCTAGAGATGTGGCTCCTCAGGAGGTTGACACCACGATGCCAGATGGTGAAGGCACTAAATTAATGCAGCCTAGAACTTTGGCAGGGGGGTTATGATGCTCTCAAAACCCAAGAGAAGATCGACAGTGACCCTTCGCCAGGTGCTCCCAAAACCAACCCAAGGCAGGGAGGAACAGCAGCCATGGGAGAAAGATGCATCTCTGAGACAGCAGCACAGGTTGCGACAAGTGCAAGCCGCTCCCCAGCTTCAGGAGCGACAGGAGGACGACAAACAATAAAACAAGAATAACAACAACAA
>VYZV01027157.1:2164-14525 GCA_013401275.1 Pandion haliaetus | reverse complement strand
AAAAAAAAAAAAAAAAAAAAAAAAAAAAAAAAAAAAAAAAGAGTTCAACTAACTTGTCCCGGCAGCTGCGTGGGCACTTCCTGAGGAACACAGCCTGGCAGGGCGGAAGAAACAGCCACATGCTCCTCAAAGCTGTTGATGCGAGGTTTTTTGGTGGGCTCTGGGCTTGCTAGAGGGGTAACGCTATTACGTCTCATGAGCGGGTTAGGTCCCTTCTTTGCTTCCTAAATTAAAGTGAGACAAAGACAAAAAAAGTAAATAAAAAAAATAAAATAAAGGGAAGAAGGCGACAGTTATAAAGGAAAAAAAAAAAAAAGCAGCAGATTCTTTTGGTTTTTTTTCTTCAAGCGGCCTCTGCTTTTCCCCACAATCACTGTCAACATGCAAAGGATGCATTGAAAGGCTCTGGACACCAGAAAAAAACCCTGACACAAAATGTTCAAGAACTCAGCATGATTTCCCAAGAAGGGGAGGGGGAAAAAAGAAAAAGACACTGCACTCAGAAACAAGACAGACTTTCTCCTCACCTGAGCCTCTCCTCACAAAAAAAAGAAAATACAGATTGCTAAAAAAACCTAGCAGTAATCAAAAGACATGACTTTGCACAACAGAGATTGGCACCCATCGGTCTCCTCCTCAAAGCCGGTCCCTCCAGCCCAGGGAGAGATGTGAAAGCAAGAAGAGGCAAGATGAGCCAGCCCGGGCTGATAAGAAGATCTGGCAAGTGGGGGCAGAGCAGCCAGCAAGGGTCGGAACCACGGCAAGCTCCAACTCAAGCGAGGCAGGATGGAGGGGCAGTGCCCACGCAGCCGAGCAGAGGGACCCAAGCGCTTCGCACGCGTCTCGCTCTGTCCTACCCGCAGTGCGCGGTCCTCCTGCCATCCCCAGTGAGGGTGCTGGAGGACGGCATCGATGGTGCCCACAGTGGGGGNCCCCCATTACAGCCACAGGGAGGGAGAGGCAGCTCAGATGCTGCCGCCTGCTGAGGTCAGGAAGCGAAGGAAAAGGAGATGTGGGCCAAAAGGGGATGGCTCCGACTGTCCAACATCCAGTTGGGCTCCATCACCACTAAGTGCAAGTTGGAAAGGTCCCAGCGGCTGGGACATGGGCACTAGCAGGGTCCCTAGGGTCCCCTTTGGGTGGCCGCCCAGCCCTGACACCAAGCTGGCATCCCTCTCCTCTGGCCTCCAAGCTCCCAGTGGAGCACTTGGCAGATGGACCTGACCTTACAGGAGTTCTCCTCCACGTGAGAGGTCTCCTCCCCACAGCACCCCCAGCCCAACGCCACCACCCCCCACCCTGCAGGACGGCACTCTGGTAGCCCCACAGAGCAGTGGGCATGGCAGGAAAAAAACCACAAAGGCAGATGTTGGGCAAAGTGTTGAGCCTGGGCTCTGCCAGCCAGCTGGGAGACCTGGGAGAAGTCACCTTCCCCATCTGTGGCTCCATTCCCCACTCAGCCAAGTGGATGACTGCACAGGTGAAAGTCAAAGACCAGGGAGGAGCTTTCCCTGGGCAAACACACTGGGAAGCAACACATGCTACAGTCCTCTTCCCTTGGAAAACTCTCAACCAGCCACGTCTTTGCAGAGCAAGAACCCATCTGATGCTCCAGTCCTCCAGCAGCGCTTCCGAGCATCCAACTGAGCAATCTCCCCATGCCCACCCCGGGCATCCTTGCTGCCGGCTGACCGTAGGGGAAAGGAGGGGGACACCAAGGGACAGCTCTGAGGAGAAGGAACACTCACCTCTGGCCGTTCCCTGTGGGTGTTAACGGCTTCGATGTTCAGCGAGATGGACTCCACCCGGCAGCCTGCAGAAGGGAGCACAAGGAGACAGAGCAGCCATCAGCAAAACCAATGAGCGCAGGATGCCTCCCCAGACCCCTGCTCTTCTCCCAGAGGCAGCTTGGATTCAGGAGGAGGTACAAGTCAAACCCTTGGCATGTTTAGTAGAAAGGCCCCACTTACCATAGGCCATTGGGGTCAGCTTCAACACTGTGTGGAGGGGACATTTCAGGTAGGGCATTTCATCTGCAGAGAAAGCAAAGCAGGAGGGTTATCCCATCCCCTCTCCAAAAGCACGCTCAACAGCCAAGGCCATCCCACATCAGAGAGATGCATGCTCCAGGCCCTGCATGGACCCGAACACATCTCTCATCTACCCAGAGCTCTGTCTATCATCCCTCCTCCAGCAGGATCAATCCCCTTCTCAGGGACAGGGAGCTCACCTGCACTCTTGTCCAGGAAGTACGCCAGGAGACAGCGCATGACAGCCTGGTGACAGATCACAAGGACGTTCTCTTGTCTCTCCAGCTCCATGATGACTGGCTCTAGGCGCTGCACCAGATCTTGGTAGGACTGAGAAAGAAGAAGGGAAGGGAGATACGGCATAGAATCAAGGCAACAAGGACCTCACAAGAAATGATGGTAATTGTCTTTGTCCATCTATTGACTTCATGCCTCTAATTAAACTAAACCAACATATTTACTGCTAAAAACAAGCGAAGTTCAACAAATCCTCATCTTCGGGCTAGTCTAGAACACAGCTACCTCTTCTGGTCAGAGGAGAAAGAAGACATTCACATCTCAGTTACAGTCCTGGAGAGTTTATAAAGGTTAGCAACAACTGCAGAGGGGCTTGGAGCATAGTGTCTCTCTATCATCTTGAAATTTGATTTTCTACAGGATTTCTAAATTCTGAAAAGTCTGGAGCATCCTGAAAATCTCCAGGGTTTTGAGTGACATCATAAGGAACGATGACAGGCAGCCAGAAGGAACTCTGGACACCCAGAGTCAGTGTCAGACATCCCCAAACATTCTCCTGTTAGACATGCTGTCTTTAGGATGTTTCCAAAGATTTATTTTTCCCAAATGTCTATGGACATGACTTTTAATTTGGGGACAAAAAGCCCAATTCACAATCTAAAGTATCATCCGGAACTGATGTCAATGCCCACCTCAGTGTGTCGCACTCCAAAAGCGGATCACGTTCCCTGTGCCAGGAACAGAGATGTCAACATCAACCCAAGAAGAAGAAATTACTTCTTTGGAAAAGAAAAGGTAATTGGGGCAGCACAACACTTTGAGTGGATGTAATGGAGGAGGCTGGACTAGAAACCTCCAGAGGCCCTGTTCTACTGGTTTGCTATCAAGTCAGTGGGACTTTTATTAAGTGATACATTTCTTAATAAGAGCCCTGACCCTTCTTGATTCCAGTTTCTTGGGAGTACTTGCTGCTCCCCTGCTCCGAGCGTAGAGGACAGCATGAAGACAAGAAGGCCATGTTTAAAATAAGAGTTACATCTCTGAAGATATGTATCCTTGCAGACCTACCTCCCCAGAAGGATAGCGGTAGTAATATTTATCCTGATCACGTAAAGCAAATTCCTCTGGATGCTGCTCCCTGATTTCTTCATACGTCATTTCTTCACACACACCCTGTCAGAACAGGACATCCATGAGTTTACTGGACGTGCTTAAAAAGTATCAGCACACCCAACACGCAAAACCTTCTCCAAAGCAATTGTCTATAACCTTTTGAATGGTCAGCTATAGAGCATTCCCAAGCAAAAATCATTTTAGTCTACTCACTCAAGCCAACATCTTGATGCATCTGCACAAGACAATGCTAAGATCAAAAGCCAAGTTGTGAGTACTGCAGCAGAAAAAGTACCCTTTCCCACAGAAGGAAAAACTCCCCACAGAAGGTGAGATTTAGGCAAAAGTGAAAAGGCCAGTGCTATTACCCTCTCTGCCAAGCAGCAACCAGCATAATCTAGCTGTCCTACTGCAATCAAAGATACTTACAGCATCTATTTCATTGAGTGCTTTCCACTGCTCGTAGGGCAGCTGGAGAGCTTCTGCCGTTTGGATTGTCCTCTTTAGTTGGCTGGTCCAGACTTTGAGGTCCTTCAGGTTCTGCTCCTCAACAAACTTGTTCAGTGCCAGTGCAAACTGTGGGCCATAAAAAAGAGGTTGATTCCTGATCCACAGCTTCCCAGGAGGCCACGTTCTTCCCTGCTTCCCAGTAAATGTTGCCTTCTCCAGGTCCTTCTCCAGGACCTCTTTTGCCTTCCATAGGCAGACATATTAGCTTTCTGCTCTAAGGTGAAGAGCAGCTTCACATGCATTGATCCCAAAAAGCTATGAGGAGTATGAGAACAGAGAGAACAGCAGAGGAGAAAGCGGCAACCTAATGTCATCAAGGAACAACATCAGCACCCAAGAAAAAGCACCACAACCTGGGCTCTCCTACAACTCTATGGAAGATCCCTGGCCACCCCTAACCACAGCTTGGCTTATTCGTCATAGACCTAAATTGATGTATCCTGTAGTCCTTTATAATAGTCACACCTCAAATGATTTTGAAGTCCAAATGGAGTCATCTGGCAAGCCAAAATAGCTATTAACCTTCCCTGAAGCAGCGCGCTTGACCATGTCTTTGAAGAATCAAGTAGTGGGCAATCTGAAAGCACCCTTGGATTCGGCTATCTGTACCAAACGGTGGCAGCAGTCCTTCTACATCTGCCCGGCCTGTGCAAGGTCTGAACCAACTCGATGAAGATACTCATACCCTTCTCTCCTAGAGATTTCTGCAGTCCAACCTTTGTTAACCCCTAACTACATGCAAGCCTACATGCAATGTTGATGTCTGGAAAGTGTTCTTTTGAGGCCATGCCCAAGCCCAAATTTAACTAGCCCTATAGATGGATCCTCTGAGCACCCCAGCTGTCATCAAATAAACACTTAACCCTATGTATGGCATCTGCTACAGCCAAATCACTCCTAGAAGCCATAGGGGAACATTCCCTTCCCCTTACCTTCTTGCCCCTGTTGGAGAGGCCCGAGTCACCTCCAATCTTCCCCTTGAGGTTGAACTCGCACTCGCCGTGCCGACAGAGATAAATGGTGCGGGGCTGGACATGAATGTTCATCAGGTAGTAAACGATCCTGCTCTGGATGTGATCCTGCACCCTGTTGACCAGGAACCGCCGTCCAACATCGATGACTTTGATGAGGGAAAGCTCCCTAGGAAAAGCACAGCAAGGATGAGGGGGTTGCCAGTGTGGAAAGCAGAAAGAAAGAAACATCATCCTTGAAAAACAGCCTCGTGAGGTATCTCAGTCAACATAATCACCCAGCTAAAAGGATTTCCTGCAGGCTATTTTCAACAGGAAGCCAACAGGTTACGGCGATTCATGGAGAGCTAAGTAACACCAGTGTAATTGCCATTCCTCCTTGCAGCAGTAAAGAGGATTAAACAAGACTAGCAGGGAGCATGTTCCTGCCCAGGACAGGGCTCAGCAGGACCAGGATTATCTGCGCAAGGCACACAGACGTACTTGTGAGCAGTGGAAAGGCTGGGAGGTGCCTGCATCGTCATGCAGGACAGCAAAGGTCTTCCCAGGGCACACAACTGGGTGGAAACCACAGGGCTTGCTCAACCTTGTGGTTTGAGCCTGTTCAAGCAGTCTCTTCCTTTAACTGACAAAAGCGTCTCAGAAACACTCAAACCAAACTGCTTTTCCAAAAGCTTTGTATTTAGACCCGCAGAACCAGCATATCTGAGCCCAGAAGAGCCTGGGAAGGTTTCAGTGCCCGGCTCCCTGGTACAAGGCTGGGGAAAACCAGCATTTTCAATGAAGAAGATAAATTCACGATGAGGCTTGGCCATACATTGTTCTAGTGCAGTCACATATTTGAAGACAAAGTGAGATACAGCTCCATACTTCATTACTCTTCTCCTGGGAGAAGGACATTCAAGCCAGTTCGGAAGTCAGCAAAGTTTCCTACCGGTCATAGTCATCAGGGTCGAGTGGCTGGTAGCTGGCTTGGTAACAATTGATCCTCTTCATGAAGTCCTCCATGGCATCGGTCGAATTACAGTCCCGGTAATCAGGGCTGGACAATTTTACTTCCTGTGACAGGGGGGAAAACATGCCGCAAGGAGAGGTTAGGAAGCTTTCCAAGCCAGACCATGCTGATCTCAAATTTCAAAGTCCTGCCAAGATCCAGCTATCAGCTGAGCCACTTTATAGTCATCACTTATCATACGACAGGAAAGCAGCAAACTAGACGCAAAACTAAGCACAAGGTGAGAAAATCGGGTAAAAACCATTGCATGACTGGTATAGATGCACATCAGTCCACTCAAGTTCTCCCAAGAGTTGGGGTAGCACCTCACCACCCAATACAGTGGGAAAACAGTTTTCTTATGGCTAAAGAAAAGCATCAGGTTTAAACAATTCAAGCTAAGAATGGAGAGTGCATGCGCGTAGACAAGATGCTTATCCCAGGCCTTTTGAGTGAATAAAGTTCCCAGGAGTTAGGGGTCAACATGGCTGTCCACCACCTGAGGTAGCAGGATAACAACATTCAACCCCTCTCTGTGCATCATTTGCTACAAGCTACTGGGCTGCAAGATGCTAGAAACGGGCAATGTGAATATCCAGAACTCTCATGGACTAAGTTTTGCCTGAACTACTCTAACAGGCTATTTTTCCTGAAGATTTGGGTTTGAGCAGCAGCATTACACACTAGTAACTTCACAAGCAATCCTGAAACCAACACAACCAAGCGACACGTGGCAGCACCCCAGGCCTGCAGCGTATCTTCCACACTGATCCCAGCACTAAAAGCACCATTCATCTGCAGCGCCTCGTGGAGCAAAAACCTACGCTTAGCTAGAAATTCATTTTCTCCCCCTTCAAGCATCAGTTTCCAAAGAAAGGGATTAAATCCTCCAAAAAAAATTCAGCTTCAGGGTGTTGCAAAGGAAAAAAAAAAAAAAAGAAAAAAAAAAGATGGAGCAAACCGAGCATTTTATTAGCTTCATGGAAAAGGCCATGTGCAACCTCCCAAAAAGCTGGTCACTGGCCATGGGACACAAGCTCCCAGCAGGAGCAAAAGCCATGCTCTAGCCCCGACCGCAGCACCCTTTGTGGAGACCACCCCAGGGGCAGAACAAAACCCTTCTCACAGACTTGGAGTATCTTGCTATGCATTCCCAGACACCTTAAAACGGCTCGCAAAGTTCAGATGTACAACCGGAGATAAAGCTGGAGCAAAGTCCAGTGGAGGAAAGGACACTTTCATTCAAGTTAATCATGCCTAGGTAGACCAATTAACATCTACCCGTCCTAGATAATGGACAAAAGATTTCTGCTGGTGGGAAACCAAAATCCAGCAGCTCCCAAAGGAGCCAGGAAGCAATGTTTTATGCTCCTCTCCCAGCACAGACCTCAGCTAGTGGCAAGAAACCTCTAAGCTGAGCTGCTACTCTTCTCAAAGCAGACCCCAATAGATTTTGGCAAGCTGCATGCAAAGACACCAAGTCTGACTGCTCTCTGATGGGATTTAAACCTCTAACCACATCCATCACTTCCAAAAATTGGGACTTTGATGGAGGTCACCAAAGCATCCTGAATACATTTCTGTCCTTGATATCAAGTTAGACATCAACAGAATGCACAGAGCATGGAAGGGAACTGGGGAAAGGCTACAACAACTTTTATTTGCATTACTTCCAGGTGGCCTTGGGTCCTGGGAGACAAAAGCTCCTTTCTCATCCCAGGGCAAACAGATCATAAAAAGATAAAAACCTCCTAATCCTCAACCAACTCTGGCAAGATGTTTATACAAGAAACCAGCCGGGTGCAGGTGTGAAATCCTACACAAGGGAAAAAAAAAGCAAGACACTTCCATGCTTACCATAACGTTGCTGGCAACTACTGTGGGATCATTGCAGACAGATTCAATGAAGAACACCTGTGAAGCAAAGCAAAGCTCAACTGAAAGCCACCAAAAAGGTTTGTAACATTCAACCAGCTCCTTGCTCAACCCAACCTCCTCCCTGCTTGACCAAAGAGCTCTCCCTCTGCCCTACTCTCCTCCTTTCCTTCTCCAGGGCTCAGTACTGGAAATGAGGAAAGTTTCACATTTTTAATCAAACCCAGCAGTGAAATCTCCCTTACACAGGAGCATCGTGAGGACAACACATTAGTGAAAGAAGATACGCCAACAGTACACTAACATGGACTATGCAATACAGGCAGCAGCCCGATGGTACCAACCTTGAACCCATTTTCTTTGGCAAAGTTTAGGATCATCCCTCTCCTCTCCCGCGTGGTATTGGTGGCATCAAAAACCTTTAAAAGCAAAGATTTCGATTAGCACCAAGAGTGCCTGATTTCCCACTGAGCCCTTCCTGAGAGAAGGAACTGCAGAGTGAACTGTACAGGACACAGCGCCTTCGGGACAAGGACTGCTGCCTAACGCCACGGAGCACATCTCCAAGCTTACCGCAATCTGGCCAGCCTCCTCTGTCAGGTACAGCTTGACATCCCTCAAGGCAGCCAGGGCACATTGCCTGCAAAAGAGGCGAGAGACCCATGGTCCTGATGTCCTCAGAGATGCTTATGGCAGCCAGTGCACAGACCCCCACAAAGGAAGGCAGGCTTTGTTGCTCCTCCTCCCCACCTCCCCACCTCGCAGGGATGTTTAGGAAAGACACCCTCACTCTGCCAAAGCCACAAGAGCCATGCGTGTTGAGCAGCATGCTGGTCTTCACAGCAGAGGCAATGGTAGAAGAAAAAGCAACAGTCAAACCTCATGGCAGACGTCATACCCTACACTGCTGAGCCTGAAGGTGAATTTAGGGTACCACTGATGGAGGATGCATTGGTGACCCTGAAGCTACCAAGCCCATATGGGTTCAGTTTTCAGCTCTTGGCACCCAAGTCAGTCACTCCTTGGGCAAGCAGGGAAAATTCAGGCTAGAGCCCAGTTTTTATGTTCATCGCCCCTCAGACAAGCTGGGTAACCATGCTGCCAGCCATGGGCTTCACCACCCATTTGGGACCCGAGTGGGAGCATGGACAAGGTGCCCACACTTACCTCCTGACTTTCATGGCCTCCTCATTGTCGGGGCGGAAGAAGTCATAGGAGCTGTAATGCTTCACCGCCTCGCGGCGATACTCGCCTACATTGAAAACTGTGGGAAAGGCAAAGACCATCAAAACCAGGTGCGGGCGTCAGCACAGCTCGACTCGGCTGTGCAGTTTCTGCAGATAATGCTTTCTAGCAATGGGCCAAGAAGTGACATCTTTAGAGCAAAAGGCTCAGGGACATCCCTTGGCTGTCAAAGTCAAAGGGAACCTGGGCTGCAGCAGAAGCCATGGGAGGACGTGGATATTCGGCCCATGGGATTTTAGAAAGATGCCCCACTATCTCCCACCGCCCAAGGCATTGAGCTCCTAGAGCAACTCCTGAGGACCAGACCTCATGCTTTGCCCAGGCAGCCAGCAAAAGCCTCACCTTTTGTTGGGACACCAATCCAGTTGAGGTAGCGAGTCAGCTTCTTGGAGATGTACGTCTTCCCACGGGCTGGGAGGCCAACCATCACTATCACAGTGGGAGAATTGGCAAGCTGCGGCCCACAGGCTACGAAGAGGAGGAGAAAGAACAACATGAGCAACCATTAATCCTCCAGCTCATCTTGCACCAACCCTACAAGGCACTTGCTCTTCACCCAGCCTTCCCCCAAGTCCTTCAGCAGCTGGAGGAAACCCAAAGACTCTGCTCCCTGTTCACCATCATCATCTCTGCAGTATCTCCTGTGCATTCCTCTCATGACCCTGGACAACCAAAACCCTGAGCAGGTGAATCCAGTGACTCATTTTTTGCAATGGGATCTGCTGAATGAGCATATGTCAGAGCCGGGAGCGTGGCAGATGGCTCCATGGCTGCCCACCAGTGAGACACAACTGCCCCAGCTAAGCCATGCTAACCCAAATTCACCCTGGTGCCACCCAAACCGGGAGACGGGAGTCACAGCCTGACAGCCACAGCAAGGAGAACATCCTGACGGCTGCAAAGTGGGCAAGGAACCAGCAGCTGCCCTAGGCTCCTGGCAGGACCTCTGTGCCTCAGTTTCCCCATTTGCCAAAAAAAAAAAAAAAACCCAAAAAAACCAAAACAAACACACAAACAAACAAACCAACCAATCAAGGCAAACACAGCCTCCCATTCCCACAGTTGGCCAATTCTGTGAAAAGCTAGAGAATGGCCAAGGACTTTGGTCCAGTCCCCACAGCAGTGCACTTGAGACATGGCTGTTGTGCTGAAATCCCAGGTCTGCACCAAGATCTTCACTCGCAGAGAACACCTTCCAAAAACTTTTGCTAGCTTTTTTAGCTGATACACATGCAAATACAACCAACTGTCTTTTCTGAAGGCAAGCAGGGCATGAGGACTACAGAACGACTGGCATTTAAAAGTAGGTATGTAAGTGACTTATTCCTTTTTTCCTCATAAATTGGTTTTAACCTGGGGGTTTTGTTGTTGTTGTAATGAGGGTCCATGACAAACAGCTGGAAATAAAGCCAGAGGCATTACTTGGTGATGACTTGGCAAGTGAAGAGAAACTCCTCTCCAATTCACCCAAATGGCATGGCCAAAATGCAGACAAATCAGCTGCCGGGTTGCCCAGGTGAATCGCTTCTCCCCCCATAAATCCTTTAGAAAGTAAATTCCTGGTTCAGTTTGGAGGAAATTGCTGAGGTTGCAGGAGTGGGAATGCAGTTTGGGAATTTTTTTAGTCCTCCACAGCCTGGTCCCAGCACCACGGGATGCGTCCGTACTATCCGGACCGCAGGCCCCATGGACCACGTAACGTGGCAGCATCCCTCTCCCGTGGCAGCATCCCTGCTCCTCTCCAGGGTTTGCCCTGCAGAATTCCTTCTCACATGGTGCTGCACACACGAAAGGCCAAGGCACAAAGCCAAGCCCTTTAAATAGGAGCGAGGAAGATCTTAACGATGCCTAATGGAATTTGGATTAGCCAGCCGCCTTTCATGCAGGCATGACACACCAAGAGCCCTCCCGGCGAAGGCAGGATAGGCGAGACCCTCCGGGGGATTTCTCACCCACCCTTCAATCTGTCTGGTGAGCCTGGAGACCTCATGGGAAAGGAATGCAGGGAGTGAGTGGCTGGTGGCAGAGCCATAAAAACGCAGCTTAATTACGGTCTGGGTGGAGAGCTCTGCCTGTCCCAGCTGCCCGCAGGTGGGCAGAGCAGATCTGGGGATGCGAGAGGCTCCCCGGGGATGGAGACCGGGGAGGTGGGTTGGGGAAGATTTTTCTCAGTGGAGATCTGGGAAGGGCAAACAAACTAAGGTATCCAGAGAGCATGCAGAGCATGTGGGATTTCCCTCAGGTTCTAAGAGGGAAAAAAAAAATCCAACAGTTAAAGAAACCAAATTAAAGCCACAAGGAAGAGTTACGGCGCTGGTACCCAGAAGGGCAGAGAAGAGCTGTCTCACCAAAGCAGACTCAGCAGGCAAGAGATGAGAAAACTATCTAAAAGAAGTTTTCTTTTTTTTTTTCCCCTAAATATTCACATTCCTCAGGCTGGAGCTGCCCTCACACTCGTTCCCTTTGTGTGACCTGCATCCCCAGTGCTGCGTTTCAAAAGCCCAGGCCAGCTTCCACTGGTTTTGTGTGCTGGGGTACCAAGGGAGCTGTGCAACGTATCCAGAAAAAATGCTTTTTTCCTCTCTAACAGTCTCACATCCTCAACCAACCTACAGGTGCAAGTCCTGTTTTGCACAAAAAGCAACCACTTATTAGATAAAGGGAGAGGGGGAAGGAATAACACCTGAATTAAGAAACTCCTCCTTTCCCTACCTGCCAGCGGACAAAGGATCTCAAAGAGCAGAGCCAAGAGGATTTGAGGCCATTAAAGTAATAGCACTCTAAGAGGACAGGGACGACACCAGATACTGTTCGTATCCCTTTGGCTCCAGACAGCTGAGAGAGTCCCAGAGCTGGCGCTGCGTGGGCACACACGTGCCACCTCCAAAGGGCGTTGCAGGAGTTAACACCTGTATTTGAGGAATCTTTCCTCCCCTCAGTTCGGTTTGTTGCCAAAGGAAAGATCCAGGTTCCCCTTGGACCGTGAAAAAGCATGTTTACAGACCTGGGAAGCACCTCCCAAAACACCCGGGCATCAAGCATGCAACTTTTTATCAGGAACCTGAGCCCAAACCCAGCTAAATGACAAAAGCCTCTGGCAAACTTTGCATCAGGGATGTAACAGAAACCAGCATTTTGCTCCCAGTGCTTCACAAAGACCCAATTCATCATTTCCTTTCACCGCTGCTGAAAAGCTATCAGGGATTTCAATGCATATCATTACTCGTTATCAACATCTATCCCGGTAAGTCAAGGTCAGGGATGACTTTTGAAAAGCTCAGTCAGGATCTTGAGAAGTAGCTCGTCACTTGTGCCTTCTATCTGCTAGAAAGCTGGTGTTGGTGCGCTCTCATGCTTCACCCGAGTGGGTGGAAGGAAGCAAAAAA
>VYZV01027156.1:85068-105659 GCA_013401275.1 Pandion haliaetus | reverse complement strand
GCCTTGGCTTTGTGTAAGCACTGCTCAGCAGAAACGAAAACATCTCTATGTTATCAACACTGGTTTTGGTCACAAATCCAAAACAGCATCATAAAAGCTACTGTGAAGAATATTAACTCTGTTGCAGCCAAAACCAGTACAGTCAGTTTTAGATGTAAGTATCTTTATATTGTTTTTGTTCAAAGCTTCATAGCTATATACTTTGCCCATTTTTTGGATAAAATTGGTGTATCAAACCGTGTCCCTCCCTTAGTATAGCACTCTGCAATACCAGAGATAACTTCCTTTTCAGTATAAGAAAGGATTATTAAAGCTATGCCTTAGTCAGGGAAGGTCCCCGTGTGGCTAACTGTGACTCACTGGTAATCAGCACTTATTTCATAACAGCTTGGATCTTGAGAAGAAATTCTGATCCACTTGGAGCTCTGACCACATCTTTGTTAAGTCTTATCACATGTTGAGTGTGCTCACATGGCATGTGCAGGACAATCAGGGGATCAGGCCCAGCCATAACAAGTTCATGAAAGGCAGATCGTGTTTGACCAACCTCATCTCCTTCTATGACCAGGTGACCTGCCTAGTGGATGAGGGGAAGGCTGTGGATGTTGTCTACCCGGACTTCAGTAAGGCCTTTGACACTGTCTCTCACGGCATACTCCTTGAGGAGCTGGCGGCACACGGCTTAGACAAGTGTACTCTTCGCTGGGTAAAAAACTGGCTGGATGGATGAGACCAGAGGGTTGTGGTCAATGGAGTTAAATCCAATTGACATCGGGTCACAAGTGGTGTTCCCCAGGGCTCAGTGCTGGGGCTGGTCCTCTTTAAAATCTTTATCAATGATCTGGATGAGGGGATTGAGTGCAGCCTCAGTAAGTTTGCAGATGACACCAGGTTGGGCGGGAGGGTTGATTTGCTCAAGGGTAGGAAGGCTCTACAGAGGGATCTGGACAGCCTGGATCATTGGGCTGAGGCCAATTGTATGAGGTTCAACAAGGCCAAGTGCTGGGTCCTGCACTTGGGTCACAACAACCCGATGCAGTGCTACAGGCTTGGGGAAGAGTGGCTGGAAAGCTGCCTGGCAGAAAAGGACCTGGGGGTGCTGGTTGAGAGCCAGCTGAATATGATCCAGCAGTGTGCCCAGGCAGCCAAGAAGGCTAGCGGCATCCTGGCCTGTATGAGAAACAGTGTGGCCAGCAGGAGCAGGGAAGTGATTGTTCCCCTGTACTGGGCACTGGTGAGGCCACACCTTGAGTACTGTGTTCCAGTTTTGGCCCCTCACTACAGGAAAGTCATTGAGGCGCTGGAGTGTGTACAGAGAAGGGCAACGAAGCTGGTGAGGGGCCTGGAGCACAAGTCTGATGAGGAGCAGCTGAGGGAACTGGGGTGATTTAGTCTGGAGAAAAGGAGGCTGAGGGGAGACCTTATCGTTCTCTACAACTACATGACAGGAGGTTGTAGTGAGGTGGGTGTTGGTCTCTTCTATCAAGTAACTAGTGATAGGATGAGAGGAAATGGCCTCAAGTTGCAGCAGGGGAGGTTTAGATTGGATATTAGGAAAAATCTTTACTGAAAGGGTTGTCAGGCATTGGAACAGGCTGCCCAGGGAAGTGGTGGAGTCACCATCCCTGGAGGTATTCAAAAAGCATGTAGACAAGGCACTTCAGGACATGGTTTAGTAGGCGTTGTTGACAATTGGACTTGATGATCTTAAAGGTCTTTTCCAACCTAAATGATTCTATAATTCTATGATTCTAGCACTGAAATTGTTCAGAAATGTCTTTATTCGTCTAAACACCCCAGTATTTACTGAATTTGGATAATGAATATTACTGAAGCTGCAACAATAAAAAAATGTGCATTGCACTAGAATGTAAAACTTTTAATTATTCTTACAGTGAATTCTTGGGCGTACATATACAGTACAGCTCCTTTTACCAATAAGGACATTTTGACGGCACAACTAATGTTGGTTTTCATAACTTGAGACATGATAGGACGTGAGATACATTTACAACCAACAAGTCAAAGTAAAATATATAGTTCTAATTCTCAGCATTGTGTGCTGACCTCTAGATAAGTATTCATACAGCCATAAAGTGCCTTAAAAAAATTCAGCTGCTATGAATTAGTCTCCTTGTAGGAAGTGGCATATGTTGTTGTTATTATGTAAACCAGCAATATAAATAAGTGTCTTTTGGGGACCAAGGATATTACCACTATCTCTCCCACTTAACCTTTTCATTTGTTGCAAAGTAGTTGATTTCACAAGAGGATTAATAGGCTCGCATTCAAACTTCTCTGTGTGCATAAATGAGTGCTTTTCACATGCAACTAGTTGCAGCCTCAGTAAATATGAATATGAATTTGCAGCTAGAACTGAAAAAGATCTCCATTAAGTCTTCAATATTGCAAACAATCAATTTTTGATGCCTCCCTTTAAGAGAAGTGAGACTGTCAACACGATTTAGTACAAAAATCTCGGTTAGAGTTCTCCTAATTTCAGCAGGGGAAAATATTTTCAGGACTTATCAGTTTTGAAAATTCTTCCAAATATTTTTAATAGCTTAATTTTGGTGCAGAAATGCTGATCCCGATGTCTGGTGTTTCTATCCATAATAAATTTACGATGATTTTCCACAACTGAACCCATGGAGATGCAGTTTCGTCACTTTGCATCAGAATGCTTTTTTGATAACCTCAAAAGGCAAATACAAATATCCTATGGTCTTCTTTAGCAGAAATTCACTCATTCTGATGACATATGTACAAATACACAAAAATATATCTAGAACATAACTATTTTAAGTCGTAATACATGGGAGGGAAAAAAAATGAAGGAAATCGTTGCTCAAAAAGAGTTAAAAAATACAACAGTGGGGGAAACTGCATATTTAAGGTTGAGAATAAATTACAAATAAAAGAGGGAAAAAACTTGAAAAAAATCTATCATAATGTGCTGCAAGCACAGTTCTCAGGGCAACCATAATTGTCACTATTGCATCACTTTTTAATAGTTCGTGTTGACTAATATTTCCTGTGTGAAACATGAAAGTGCAATTAATTATTTGAATTCTGTAAGGAAACTAGTTTCAAATAGATGTATGCCAAATATTGCTGAAATATGAAATTATTTTTTTTCTGAAAAACTATTTTTAAGAAAAGCAGTGGAGATGGTACTGTCTGCTGGGAATTCATCCTCCAACTGATTTTTTTTTTTTAAAGTCTGGTGAGCTTGGTGAACATTAAATTAACTAGAGTAAATTTTCAGTTAAGATTGTATAACAAATCTTGGTTGGATTACTCTTACATTCTTATCAACAGAAACAGTAAAAACAATAAAGATTTCGCAAGTGTCCCATAAGTTACTTTGTATTTTTATTCTTTTTTTCCTTTGTTACACATTTTTTCTCAATATTTCATTTCAGGTACCATATCTGCAAGTATATGCATGCACTAAATTAGTATTTAGGCATGCTTTAGTATAATTTTATATAAATTCTGCCTGAACTTTTAAGTGTCTGGGTACTAAAAGTACAATAGAAATAAAAATGGAATGAAATCAAAGACAAAAATAGCCTCTACTTTATTATCATAGTTCTCAGCTATGAAAAATGGCTTTTGCTGTCAAGTTTTGAGTGTTTTTTGTCTCCTTGTCTGANAAAAAAAAAAAAAAAAAAAAAAAAAAAAAAAAAAAAAAAAGGGAAAAATTCAATCCCTTTACTTACTTCCTGCTGCTCTGAATTTCCTATAGTTCTTGCCTGATTCCTGAAAGTAGAGCTTGAGACCCACCCCTGCAACTGGAAACCCAGTAACACTTAAACACTTATGAAATCCTCTTGTAGGCTATTGTTTGACAAGGAGAACTTCAGATATTATGAATGATTTCTCCACTCTGCGAAAATAACAGTTGACACTATTGGATGTGTTTTTAAAATTCTCAAGTTCTAACTTTTAGGAGTAAAACCAAGGTACAGTAAATGTTTCTTCGAATAAGAAACATAACTTTTTTCTTTACTTGATATGTGTCAAAGAAAGGATGATCAGTACACTAACATAAATTTGATGAACGTGTATCTACTGCATATATGACAATATTATAAATGCAATTTCAGCCATCAAACACCAAGAAGATTCCAATCTTTCATCTGAAGTCTCTGAAGAGGAAAAGTGTATTGCATAGTCAGATGATTATTTACCCAGTTAGCTGGGGAGTACACCACTTCTGATGTGAAACGAGGTTGAACTTCAATACAAGTAGGCAGTGATTCCAGAAAGTACACAAAGGCTTAAAGGCATTTCCATCCCATTTGAAAAGACGTGTTCACTATGTTGTATTCATAATTACATAGTTACTTTTGAAAGCTCATAGCCTTCTTTTTCATTAATATTGATGACTTTTCAAGGCGATGTTATTCTTTGTATTTGCTGAGGTTACTATGATAGTTCATGGAATCTACCTTAATCATTCCTTTATATCTACTCTGTACTGCTTCTGAGCCAAATCAACTGCTCCTGTGCCATCCCTAAAGTTTCTATATAGTTAGCCCATTACACTTTGTCAAAGGAAGGTCAATTTCATGTAAAAATAAATATTTCATTTACATTTATATAGTTCTATTCAAATCAGATGACTTCTAATGAAAAATTCAGAAGTCAATGAATAACAAATTTTCCTGTTGAATATTTTGCAGAAAGAAAATATTTTCAATTATTTGCTTTTAAATAGTCTACTTCATGCTTTTTCTTTCTTTGCTTTCTACAGTAAGTACAATGCAGTAAGTCAGGAAAGAAAAACAATATATGCAGGTTTCCCTAACAGAATCTTTTAATGAATTGTCTATGTGTGACCCACTCACCTATGCTGGGAAAGTTTCAACAAGCTGTTTGAAATGTATAATTAAACATCTGTTATTGTTTGCAGAACAAGTGGCAAATAATGCTACAGCAATATTCCTGCTGTTAAGCTTATCCAATGAGATGGGAAATTGAAGAGGGTAGAATCTATTTACAAGTATAAAATGCTTCTATAATATTTTCCATAACAAAGAGAATCTCCTACTCAAATAAACTGAATTTAATTTTATCATGCAAAAATTAAGGGAGTAATCTTGCCTTCATAAGATATAAAGCACTTGGAAAATTGACTTCAAGAGGACCCATGATATTTTTTTGCATGCTGAGAAAACTCAGTTATTACTTAACTGAAGTTATTCTACCTGCGTAAATCAAACATGCATTGACAAGAGGATTTGGTTATAAAAATTCATTATAAAAAAGATCAGATAGGAGTCGTGAATTAAAAGCTTTTGAATTTTAAATGTGTCCTGGTTTTGGCTGGGATAGAGTTAATTTTCCTTTACTAGTAGCTGGTAAGGTGTTATGTTTTGGATTCAGCATGAGAAGAATGTTGATAACACTGGTGTTTTCAGTTGTTGCTAAGTAGCATTTATATTAAGTCAAGGATTTTTCAGGTTTTCATGCCCAAGCAGTGAGAAGGCTGGAGGGGCACAAGTAGTTGGGAGGGGACACAGCCAGGACAGCTTTCCTGGAGATGGCTGAACACCTGCCTGCCTATGGGAAGTGGTGAATGAATTCCTTGATTTGCTTTGCTTGCATGTGTGGCTTTGCTTTCCGTATTAAACTGTCTTTATCTCAGCCCATGAGTTTTCTCGCTTTTACTCTTCCAATTCTCTCCCCCATCCCACTGCAGGGGAGTGAGTGGCTGTGTGGGGATTAGTTGCCACCTGAGGTTAAACCATAGAACAGGTTTTGGTGACACATTCTTAATGTAAATAGCATCTGGGGATATCTCACCCACAGCTGAATTTGGGCTGGTGTGTGACAATGTCCTTGAATCTTTCCCTTGTAAAACAGAGGGAAACTTTCGACCATCAATCATAAGTTGGTGGGGTTGTATTTGGGCTAGAGCAGTTAAGAATTTAACTTTGGCATTATAACCCCTAAAAGTTAGGCTCTTGTCTCAAAATGCCCAAGGTAGATGGTTATCTTCCCTATAAAGCCAATTAAAAGATGCTGGCGTCTGGAGTACTTCCAGTGTGGAATACAGAATCATTATGTTTTAACCATCTCTCTCCTTTAATTACAGAGGAAGGTTAGTGACCCTGTGATGTAGTTCCATTAGGGACAGGTCAAGAGAAAGGAGACAAGGCAGGAGAACATCTGCACACGTCTGACTCCAGACAGCATCTCTCTCACTGTAAGCCCCTTGGTGGGTGGGCATCACTGGGGCACAGGGAAATTTCTGTGGGAACAGCCCAGAGCTGGAGCATCATCTCACAGGGTGGGAGTCACAGTATTTTAGGTCACTCTCAGGTGTTAGGGAGTTTGAGTCCTCTTCTCTTTCAAGAACCCAAATCCTAAACTGAGTGTGTTGTGAGCAATGCCTTTTGCACACCTCCTGTTGTATCTGGAGACTGTTCCACAGAAGTGGGGACAGAAAGGAATGAGGCAAAAGAAAGTGGTTGCAAATCAGGTACTTACTAGTTTTACCAAATAACGCCTCGTCCTTGGGTAACAAGCGTTTTCTCAGGAAGAACCCCTATACACTGTCATACTAGGAGCAGGAGGATCCTTTTACTTGCTGTTTCTGGGAGCTTTGTCTCTTGTACCTCAGTCAAAGTTATCCTATTCATTTACCAAGCCTCCACAATTCTTTAGATATTGCAGTCCTGAACACCTAATTATTTCATTGATTTAAACATGATTTCTTAGTCCTGGGTGCAACAGGATCAACTACTTTTTAGGGCTGAGGAATATCCCAGAAGAAGAATGTTTTCTTAAGTAGCCATCCTTACCCATACTGTGGTTGTCTTGCTTTATTAGCCACATTTTTAAGATTGCTACTTGCATCTGGATGTGTAATGAAAATGAAAAAAACCCAAACAACCAACCAAAATATTTCAGAAAAAATGTTAATCATAGGATTTAGCCTCCTTTTTAGAGTGTAAGTAGAAGATACAGATTTTACTAACATGTATATAATTTCTATGCATTAAATTCTGCTGTAAGAATATGTTGGCTGAAGCTGGTAGGGGATATACTGAAACTCCAGTCATTTTAAAAAGCCTTTTCAAAAAACAACAGACAAGATTTGCAATATCACATTTGAACACACACTGAATTAGAAAATGGAATAATGATGCAAATGATAAGACTATAAAAAACTAGTGCAATTAATTTAAAGTGATGCATTTAGACTAAGCAAAACACCACTGCTGGTTCTGAGCGTCTTTGCAGGGCAAGCATCTACTTAGCATAGTGGTGACAGTAGAGCTGCAAGCCCGCTTGTTTGCAAATCAGCATTATACATCTGCAGTGACAAATTATGTAAGTATTTAAATTCCCTTCAAGTACAAGATCACATTGTGTTGTCAGATTCTAATATGCAAACTGATTGATTAAATAAGGCCACTTTTACTAAAAGTTCACCTCAATCTTTGTATCTTGAGCATATTAAACTGAATACTTAAACTTTTTCCTCTTTCAGCCATACTACATGAAATAGATCCACATGTGGTCTTCTAGACAGAATTTTTGGTCTAAATAGTGGCAAAGAAAAAAGGTAAGCATTTAGAAATACATATAATCTGAATTTTTCCTTCCTTTTGGCAATGAGCATAAAGTCATGTCGCTGTAAGACATATTCTACTGCCAATAGAGGGCTTGAAGAAAAAACACCACACAACACTGTCTTAAAAAAGAAGCACTAATTATTTGAAAGACAAATTTGTTTTTATTATGAAACAATAAGGCTGTAGGAATCACAGATGAACAAAACTTTAGGTATTATACAATTATAGCACCACACCACATATGCATAAAGTCCTGTTTTTGTCTTGTCCCTTGCCTTGCTGCAATATGAGCAATGGTGCAAGTTTTCACATAAGTATATTCTTGATAGGAGAGTACACTCTAGAAAACACATATTTATAGAAAGTTGTTTTCATTTAAAATCTGCTTACACCCAGAAGCAATGGGATTGAGAACTTGGTATTTTATATGGCATTATTCAAAATGCTAGTAATTTAAACAATTTCATTTTTACAGAATCTCAGAAATTAAAAATAATTTATTTACTTTCAAGAAATACGCAAAATAAATCAAAAGAGCAATAATATGGTGACAGCAATATGTACAAAATATATCATCTTCACAACATTGCAGCAATTCTGACAAAGATGGCATAAAATATACAATTACAATACAATTAATTCTATTTAAATAAATGGCTTTTTAATAAGATGCCTATTAGCATTTCCAAAAATCATTCTCCTATGTCTACCCTCTGATCCTGCACATTTAGGCCATTTTTTGAAGATCAAGTTTGCAGGCTGTTTACATGTTTGATAGGAAACTCAAATATATGAGTAACCCAATTCAAAATTTCTCCAGGTTTGGCAATCAGCAAAATATGCCTAGTGTCAAGCTTTTGGTTATGCTTTATCAGTATGTATGGAATGTATGAATAGTTCAGGTCTTAGTAAAAGTGAGCTGGAGCTAGGCTAATGGTCAATCAATGTGGTTGAAAAGAAAAAAAAGTCTTTGGACTTGTAAGTTTAAGCCCCTCTCCATCTTGCAGTCTAAATAATCAACTAGATAAATACATGTAATGACTTAAAGGAGTAATACCCTTCCTACACCTTTCAGTAAATGAATCCTAAGGTGTCAGAATGCTTCTATTAAAGCAAATCTAAATCTATTAATTTAGCAAACACGACCTGAAACACAATCAGCTATTCTGACATTCAAACATTGATAGAAGACTTCAAATAAAAATTTACATTTATAGCCCTAAATTCTGAGATATGAAGAAAAAAGCCAAATACTCATACTTCATCTTTTTAAACTTCATTTTGACTTGAAGTACATGCTTCATTCAGCAATATTTAGGCAAACAGCTGTAAAGAAGCCAAGATAATTCAATAATGATAAAAAGTAGTTCATCTTTACAAATGCTTCCTATTACTAGTGGTGCTGAAATAATATAAAATACAAAGCTGGATACTCAAGAAACAATTTAAGTGTCAAGAAAAAAAGTGTCAAGAAAATAATGATGCATTAGCAAAAAAATCCCTGGAATTTCCATGGATGTAACTGGTTAGGAAGCATATAAATAAAGCAACAGGTACCTCAAGCATTAATTAAATTATGAGAAGAGAAAAAGAAAAATAAATGGAAATAAATCAAGCATATTACTAGTAGGAAAAACAGCAGATGGCAGAAGAATTCAAGATAGGTACAGGATACATGCCAGCAAAAGGAAAGTTCAGCAGCAGTAACCTGTATAACTACAAGGAAAGAAAGAAGAATGCTAGCACTAACAGTACTCATAGATGCAGCACATCAGGTGGTGGTGGTGGGGAAGTTAATCATGGATACAAGTGTGATCATTTCTAATCAGAAGCAGGAAGCTTCTGATATTGATTCTAGTGTCAGTAACACATTGGGATGTCCTGTAAATCCTGTTCATTTGGAAAACATTCCAAAATGTATCAAAAGTTAAACACTAACTAATCATATGTGGTGGGTTGACCCTGGCTGGATGCCAGCTGCCCACCAAAGCTGCTCTATCACTGCCCTCCTCAACTGGACAGGGGAGAGTAAAATATGATGAAAGGCTCGTGGATTGAGATAAGGACAGGGAGAGATTACTCACCAGTTACCACTACAGGCAAAACACACTCAACTTGGGGAAAATTAATTTAATTTGTTACCAATCAAATCAGAGTAGGAAAATGAGAAATAAAAAATAAGTCTTGAAACACCTTCTCTCACCCCTCCCCTGGGCTCAATTTGCTCCTGATTTTCTCTACCTCCTCCCCTCCAGTGGCACGAGGGAATGGGGAATGGGGGTTGGAGTCAGTTCATCACACCTTGTCTCTGCCGCTCCTTCCTCCTCAGGGGGAGAATTCCTCACTCGTCCCCTGCTCCACCGTGGGGTCCCTCCATGGAGACAGTCCTTCACCAACTTCTCCAACGGGAGTCCTTCCCACAGGCTACAGTTCTTCAGGAACTGCTCCTGCGTGGGTGCCTTCCACAGGCTGGTCTTTCAGTCACAGACTGCTCCAGCGTGGGTCCCCTGCGGGGTTGCAAGTCCTGCCAGAAAACTTACTCCAGTGTGGGCTCCTTTCTCCACAGGGCCAGAGGACCTGCCAGAAGCCTGCTCCAGCGTGGGCTTCCCACAGGGTTACAGCCTTCTTCAGGCACCCACCTGCTCCACCGTGGACCTCCAGGGGCTGCAGGGGGACAGCCTGCCTCACCATGGTCTTCACCACGGGCTGCAGGGGAATCTCTGCTCCTCCTCCTCCTCCTTCTTCACTGACCTTGATGTCTGTAGAGTTGTTTCTCTTACATATTCTCACTCCTCTCTCTCCAGCTGCAGTTGCTGTTGCACAGGTTTTTTCCCCCCCTTCTTAAATCTGTTATCCCAGAGGCACTACCACCATCACTGATTGGCCTGGCCTTGGCCAGCAGTGGGTCCATCTTGGAGCCGGCTGACATTGGCTCTGATGGATACAGGGGAAGCTTCTGGCATCTTCTCACAGAAGCCACCCCTGTAGGCCACATGCTACTGAAACCTTGCCATGCAAACCCAATACACCGTAACAACTAGTGAGCCATAATGGAGCTACTATAATTGAAATGTATCATATTTTAAACTTAAAAGATATAAATTCTGGTGATGATTTTATTGCAGCAGTTCTTCTGAGTATATACTTTATAGCAATCAGAAGGAAAAATTAAACCACTTTTTAAATTTATGTATATATATGTGCATATATATATGTACAAGTGTATTTAAAGGTAAGTGGGAAGATAGGTTTTTAGATTTGAAGAAAGTGTCTTCCAATAAGGAGTAGAACACTTTCAGGGTCATTAAGTGCAGGAAGATGATTGGCATCAACCAGCTAATGGACCTCTATGGTAAGAGGACTGGCTCCCTATATAAGGTAAGTGCAGGGGACATTGTTTACATTGCTTGTAGCAAGGCCTTCAACATAATCTCTCATAGATCCTTACAGCCATACTGAGATATGATTTGCATAGGCAGACTCCAAGGTGGGTAGAAAATTGGCTGAACTGCTGGGCTCCAAGGTTAGTGATCAGCAGGGCAAAGTCCTGATGATGGACAGTTACTTACTAGTGATATTCCTTGGGTTTGGTATGGAAGCCAATATGGCTCCACATTTTATTTACTACCCAATATGTCGGATAGAGTTCACTCGCAGCAAGTCTGCTGGTGATGCTGATTTAGGGGAAGTAGTTGATATTTCAGTTGGCAGAGGGACCAAGAAAGACCAGAGAAATTAACAGCGTGATTGTTACAAAGTTCAAGAGACAGGATAACCCCATGTACCAGCACAAGTTGGGGTTGACTGTCCAGAAAGCAGCTTTGCAGAAAAGAACCTCAGGGTCTTGGTGCACAAGCTGAACTTTGTGAGGCCGGAGTGTGTCATTGTGGCAAAGAACAATCACATACAAAGTGATTTTAGCGAGTGATGTTGACAGAACAAGGAAAGCTGTTTAGCCTGTAGTTTTGTGCAATAGCTATGCAAGAAACAGAAGTGATGCCATCTATCTTGAGATGGCGTACCAGTTTTCACATAAATATTCCATGTAACTTTTTCCTATCTATTCACTTTAGCTGTGGTTCTGAAAACAATGAGACAAACTCCAGAATCACATGACTTTTGCTGTCTACTCTGCTTTCTGACTGCTAACCTATTCACTTTAGCTATTCAATCTTACCAAATTTCTTAAAGAAATTTTCCTGCATAAATCTTTAGTTCTTCAGCCACCATGATAAGCTTCTATGTATCAACAAGAATCTTTCTCTCTCCACAGCACCCTCCTTAATTCCCTGTCAAACAGTGGAATTTCCAAAGGATAAAGGAATAATTATAATGAGATGAGGAGTAGCCCAAATACCCAGACTCCTACTTAATGTAATTTCAGCAATGCTTTCCTGGGCTCATTTACCTGACACCGTGTTGGGTAATAGTGATCTTGGATAGACAGTGTGTATAGAGACTATGGAGAGCTCAAGGGTATAAAGCATTTAATTTTCTGCGTGCTGATGTCAGAAAAATGGCTTCTCCTGGCACCAGTAGCAAACTAGAGCGAGGGACAGCTTCTGTGGCCTCTTATCTGAACTAGCGGCTAGGCTGATCTCAGGAAGAGGGTCAGTGCTTTGGAAGTTGCCTGTGGTAATGGAGGCCTTCAGGACTTCACCTGGAAGGAATCTAAAAATGCTGTTTTCTTCTTACTGTTGAGGTTTGACATAGTGTTTTTTAAGATATTAAAAATTTTCTGGCATTTCTTACATGAATTTTATTTACATCCCAAGTAGATTGGAACTTGAAAGCACCTTAGCATCATTTAAATCATTTAACTGATTTTACTATAAATCAGTTTCTCTGGTGAAAGAGTGGGTAACTTAAAGTCAATTAGAATATATTAAAATAACGCATGGTTTTCATTTCAACAAGATCATACTGACTATATCTGTCATGAACCCCATTCTCCAGGAAATTGGAGACATTTGCTTTTCACATTACTACTAACAATTTTAAATTTTGGAAGAGTTATTTTTCTTAACGGGAAATGAAAGAATGTTCTCCCAGTCTAAGCCTGAGGTTAATAGAATGGGCAGAGAAACATGCATGCACACACTCTCTGATTTCCTTTATGTAGGACATTTTGTCTATTAATGTATAAAGTCCCATTAAGGTTGTGATTGACTACTTAGTATGAATTTAAAGAAAACACATTGTGATGGAGAACAGCAGGTCAGTAAACTGAAGTAGCATATCAGTATATCTTTTTCCTCTCTTGAAACAAAAAATTGTTAAATTCATTAATAGCTGCCAAAATTAATTTTTACACAAAGAACGTAGCTTACCCTGTATGCTGAAAATCTTCCTAAGCAAAGATGACTGCTGTTGCTTTGTTATTGTGTGAGTGGCATGTGGTGCAGCAGTAATTCAATGTGCAATTCTTGGCAGCAGTAATTCATTCTTGACACAACATTTATAGTGTCAGAAAACATAAAAAATAAAAAAAGGAAAATAACTGTACTTAGATAGTTTCTATTGTTATTGTGACTAATCATCCACAGTACATTTGTTACTTGTAAAAGAGAAGAAAAACTTCAAACACTGGGACATTTAAAGAGTACTTGGACAGCCTTAATCAAAAAGATTATACAAAACCATTCATAGAATGATGGATGTTTTGCCCCAGAGAATTCATGACTTTGTCTGGGATATTTTTACAGCTCTGAAACAAACATTTTTTCACCTTGCATTTTGTGGGATTCAGGAGGAAGTTGAATACGGTAGTGCTGTGCTAGCAAAATCTCAATGACAGGTATTTTTTCCAATTAGAAGTGCATATCTTTATTGTAAAGTCACAGCACTTTTTTTGTTGATCAGGAAAGAAAGATTTATCTATTTGTTTATTTATTTTTCATAAAAGCAATCTGAACTACTGCCTATGAAAGCCAGACATACATGTGCAGGCACTAATGTGCAGGATGGCATGCATGTTCAAAAAAGCATAAAGTTATTAAATATAGGCCAAAAGCTTTTATTAATTTCAAAATATGAAGAAATATATGAACTGAGATTATGTACTGTATATATGATCTTGGAGCAGAGACACAGTAAAATGAATTATTGGACTTCAGTTTCTCCTTTGCAGGAAGGTATAACTCTGTGAGAAGATGACTGCAGCATGACACCACCATCCCCTTCCTCTGGGCTTCAGACAGACTGCGGTTTACACGCAACGTGGTACAGTTCCTCATGAAAGCCCCTATGTATTCCAGATAGGACACTGAGAAGAAGGAAAAACTGAAAACCAGCACTGTGAAAGCTGTGTCTTAACATCCAGAAATCCCGTGGGATGAAAAGTTTTAGTAATAAGGGTAAAATGCAGATACAGTTGCAGGCAGCAGAGGGCCTGGCTGCTGCACCATTTGAGACATGCAGGGATAACTAAGAGAGGATGAGATATGCCACCCAGATGCGTCCAGCTGGATTACATCAGGGCATTTTAAATGGCATCGGGTGATTATTTTTAGACAACCAAACAGATCCCCAGCTGTTCATGTGAGTTCCCATAATGGTCAACAGAAATCTTGTCAATAACATCGGTGGGTCTTGATTCAGCTTAAACTTAGGTATCTAGAGCTATTTGAAATTTCAAATTGACTTGGAGTTAACTATAATGCCACAAAACCCACTAAAGACCTCTGCATGTTTGGAAACGCTCTCATGTTTTTAAAATGAAAGCAGATGATGGCACGAACTGATATGAGTTATGATGTATCAAATCTCCAATCCTTGATTCATCAAAAAAGGGATCAAAGTACAATAATACCATAGCTTAAGACCCATGATCTGTTTATTCAAGGTCTATATGGAAGAAGCAAATTTTGGCTTCTATGTGCTCTCTGCAGACAAAAGTCCTACCTGTAGGAAAAAATAAAACAAATCCTGACAGAAATATAATACTTACAGAGGTTAGGAAAAAGTTTATTTCTGCATTTCAGAGAAGGAACATCTTGGTATCCTTGGTTTCTACATACAGCCATATTTATATTATTGAGTATTTATGCTGTTGAAGAGTCTAATAAAGATGAAGACAGTGGTACTGAGGAATTGTACTCCTAATTCAAACTACATGCTAATACAGACATAGATGCACACTGCATGCCAAAAGAAAAAAAAAAAGAAAAAGAGGTGAGTTACAGTCTTATCTTAAGGAAACATTATTTGTTACACAGTAAGTGAAAGAAACTACAGGGGTAAGAATGTTCACCGTGTTATCCCATATAGCAAAGACAAGACAGTGAATGGTTACCTAGTGAAGGAAAAAGGGGGCAATACTCTCACATGGTCTGATACTACACCACCTTTCTCCTACTGCTTTCTTCTTTCTGTGCCACAGCCCTTCTCCAAGAACAACCAGCAGTCACAATAATTGTGCTGATCACATATGTATGAAACAATTAAGTAACTCAATAAATAAAGCAGCAGTTGCTATGTCCATTATGTGTATATATGCATAAGGTTGTTACAGAAGGAATTAGATGCTACCATTACTTCAGACTCTTATGTAACACAGAGTGACTAGTCAAAATTGTCGCATAAAGCATCACCACAAACACTGTAATTCCTCACTATGCTTATCTGAAATAGTGTTTATGCCATTAATTAATGTAATTAGTCATTGAGAAAAACATCAACATACTGATTAGTGCACGAAGTGAAGCATCTAAGGTGGCTAAAGAGAAATGGCAATCAATCAGCTACATATACCACAACCTCAGAACAAAAATCTCTGCTGGGAGAGAGAGGAAGAGTAAGGGAGAAAGAGAGAGAATTGACCACTATGATACTCTTCACCTTGCCAGCAGTGTTGTGCTTTGACTAAGTTGATTTCACTTTTGCATTTATCTATCACCAAGGTAACATGTGACACTGCTTAAAGCTTACTAAATTTGTTGTATATGTGCAGTATGTGTCTGTTTAAAGCACTACAGTATCTCCATCCTCTGCGACTGTTTTTTGGTTTTGTAACAAGACTTCTGTACTTGCTATATATTGTCTTTTTAATGACTTCATTGTGAAGCATTAAGCAAATAGAAGAAAGAGCAAGTGCCTGTCTTTGATATATATGTTTATATTAAGAAAAGCTGGAATGTAATTAAATAATTAGATTCTGACACACAATTCATGACTGAGGAAAATTTAAAATGTGTCCTATCTTAAAGAACAGTTAAAATCGCAGATGGATGTTGTAAGAACTTTTCATTTGTATTTGCACTTTTTTTTTTTCCTTTTAGAGAAAACGAGCATTTTAACAACTAGAAAATATCCAGAATGTTCAGGTTTTGTCCCTTAATAAATTTTAATAATAATAACAATAGAAATAGAAATAGAAAGAAAATCCACTGGGATTCATAAAATACTATTTTCATTTGCGCTCAGATTAATATGAAGAATAACATTTTTTTTTTGGCTGAACTCAATTAAATAGTTTCAGTTCAGTCCAATACTGACCTCCATTTGTCTGCCCTCTATGCTACTTCACCAAAATTAAGTTCTGATTGTATTGCACTATTTCTTCTACCCTTTAGATCACAATTCCATGTTAACTGATTATAGGATGAAGTATGTTATGGGTTTGTGTGGCGCGGTTTTCTTTGGTAGTGGGGGAGGGGGACACAGGGGTAGCTCCTGTGAGCAGCTGCTGGAACCTCCCCCGGCTCCAAAGAGTCGAACCCGCCTCTGGCCCAGGCCGAGCCCATCAGTGACGGTGGGAGCGCCTCTGGGAGAATAGATTGAAGAAGGGGAACCTGCAGGGAGTGGGGGGGTGGGGAACGTGAGAAGAACACCTCTGCTGATACTGAAGGTCAGTGAAGAAGGAGGAGGAGGAGGGGCACCTGAGGAGGCTGATGGCCCTGCAGACCGTGGTGAGAAGGCAGGCTGTCCCCCTGCAGCGCAGGGAGGGGAGCAGGGAAGCAGATGCCCACCTGCAGCCTAGGGAGGAGCCCACACTGGAGCAGTCAGATGCCCCTGAAGATGGCCATGACTCCATGGGAAAGCCCGCGCTGGAGCAGTCTCTGACTGAAGGTCGGCCCGCAGAAAGGGCCCACGCCAGGGAAGTTTGTGAGGAACTGCAGTCCACAGAAGGGACTCCCATTGGAGAAGTTGGTGAAGGACTGTCTCCCATGGGAGGGACCCCACCGTGGAGCAGGGGACGAGTGAGGAATCTTCCCCCTGAGGAAAGGAGCGACAGAAACAGCGTGTGGCGAGCTGACTCAGCCCCATCCTCTGATCTTGTGCGCCGCCAGGGGGAGGAGATAGAAAGAACCGGGAGTGGAGTTGAGCTGGGAAGGCAGAAGGAGTGGGGGGAAGGTGTTCTGATGTTTGGTTTCCCTTCCTAATACCCTTGGTTTTGATTTGATTTGTAGTAAATGAAATGGATTTTGTTTCTTCCCCAAGTTGAGCCTGTCTTTTGCCCGTGACCATAAGTGGGGAGTGATCCCTCCCAGTCCTTATCTTGACCCACGAGCCTGTGTTTGTATTTTCTCCTCATCCCAATGTGGCCAGGTGTGGGGGTGAAGGGGTGAGTGAGCGGCTTCGTGGTGCTTTGTTACTGGCTGGGTGGAAACCGAAACCATGACAAGTATTATAAAATTTTCTCTGCACAGAATATTATTAGCTATTTCTGGAGTCCTATAACTGTAGTAGTTGTAGAAGATATCACGTGTCTGGGAGTTTCTCACATGTAGAAAAATGATACTTTGAGAAGCCAAAATAGACTATCCAAAATCTCCAAAAAGAGGCAATTCAATAGTGAGAGAAAAAAATAGCTTCTTTGAATTCTTCTCCAGCATTTTACTTCTCATTGCACAGATCATTTTTTTGACTGAATTACGATTTCTGTATTTTATACACTTTTGATTAAAAATATAAAACAAAAAAAGATATATGGGACCAGTTCTCACTAAAACCAGAGAAATCATCTTTTGAAATAAAGATAGAAAAAAGGTTATATTTTTTAAAAATAGTTTACTTTTCCTTTTCCTTTTACAATAATCGCAGTGTTCAGCTACCTATTAGCTAATACAAGCATTTTCAGCTTTAAATTCTTACAAATTAAATAGCTTTTTTTGAACACGAGTTGTACCACCGTCATGATTTCATTGCAATTCCAGAACTGTATCAGCTTAAAGGAAGAGGATATAGCCTATTATCAAAGAAAAAAAAAAAAACCATCATTATAAGGCAAGTTCACCTTCTACCACAATTATTGTGTCGATGCAACTATTTGCATTTAAAGTATCTTGGAAGAAAAAAAGGAACAAACCAAACATAAGTTAAAAACTCCAACAGAATGGCCTAGAACTTAACTGTACATCAGGCAGAAAATAAGCAACATTTACATACTAAGCAGGGAGAGACTTAAAATAATTACTCATTTTAGGCATTAGATATGTGAAAATGATCTTTCTAATACAGGCAAAACCAAATTATTGTTAAAGTTAAGAAATAAGTATTTATATTGTCTGAGTAAGAAGTAGGCAATGTGTTGGAAGAAAGAAGCCTAGAATTATAGAGGCACAGTGCTTTTTCAACAGATAGTAATTATACACTTAACTATGAGAAAATAGAAGTAGCACAGGGTGATTATATATCATGCTGAACTCCAATATAGAGACCTCATTTCTCTTCATAACACAGCACTAAAACTGACTGTCATCAACTAGGACACCAACAAGGAACCTCTGTGGGATCACTGCATTCTAGTCATCCATTCTGACACTATCAGTTTCAGTCAATTTTTTGCTCCCTTTTAAAAAAGATAAAAAGCAAATAACAATCATGGTCTTCTTAGAATCAAATTTTCTGCCAAAACAAACAAACTAACTTTCGCACTTTCCTAATCTTTTTGATTAGTTATCACAGATAACAGTATTGCTCATTTTCATTGTTATTAGCAATCTTACATGGAATAGATTCACACCTTTTCTAAATCATTTATTTTAGTAAGGCACGTTGATAGTGCTATCACTTATCTCTAAGGATGAACTTAGTCATTTCTCATGAGGCTTTTCCAATCATTGCTGTTGTTAATAGTATTTTGATTTTTATTTGTCAACTAGTTTAGTAAACTTCTTTCTCTTTAGATACTCAGTTTTCTTCCTTAGTTTTACATCAGGGACTCAACTGAATGTCAAGACAGCAAAGAAAAAGAAACCAATGGCATATGGTCTGCTTCTTCACAGATTAGATATGAACCTGAGACTGCATACAAAAACCTCTGTAACAGAGAGGGTACAAAAGGTAAGTATTTAATAAGGTGTCCTGTCCTTCCTCTTTGTCATCCATCCATTTATATAGAAAAGAGTAATTAGTGTAACAGCAAAATTATCTAATCTGTAGTTCCCTAGGACCTCTAGTTACTTCCTTTTGTAAGATTATTTGAAAATTGATTTGAAATGTGAACAAGTGAGCCACCTTTTCATTTATATGTAGGTAAATGTACTTGAGTTGGAATTGGCACTTATTTTTCAACCTGCATTTTTCAAATGTATATTTTCAATATTTTTTTAAAGGAAACCTTATTTTCTTCTGCCTCCACAGTTGGCTTTATTGGGTGTATTTCTTTGGTGTTGATTTCAGAATGTATTTTTATTCTGTTCTTATTTCTCATATTATACATAATTTTGAAAACTATTTCCATTTAGTATCATTATTCTATTCTGAAAACTCAACCCTGACACCTGAATCCTTATTTTCTGCTCATTGTAGTAGTTTTTAATTTCTCTTCCTCGCCTTTGCATCAACTAATGCATGATTTCAGTGCTTTCTGCCAAAGCTCTACTTCTGTTGCTAGTTAGTTTTAAAAGGTTTTATTATACTGAAAAACACTCTCAAGGGCAAAAAGTCTGACTCTTTTACCTTGAGAAGGTCAAAGCCAGATATAGCTTCTCTTGGAGAAGCCCAATCCATCAAGCATGAAAACTGAACCCAATATAGCAAAAGTAATTTTTTACCTTGTCACAGTAAAAAAGTAGCACAAGATAGTCACATGTCTACATAAATCTTCACCCATTGTGCCAAGAGGAAAACCAACACTAAGTAATTCATCAGTACTGGAGGGTGTGTCCACTTCCATATCAATAAACTAACTATTATGTCTTTCAATTAGACAAAGGCATATACAAAGACTTAGTGTTTCCTGCAAAGACTTAGTATTTCCTGCAAACAGCTGTCTAAAAACAACCAAAGATATTGATTAACTGTGTTCGGACATCATACTTTGTAGCTCAATGCTTTTAAAAAGACATTTCTCAACCACTGCCTTATTTCACTATGAACATAATTAGAGACAGCACCGATTCTTCTTCAGAATACAGGAATACCCAGTTCCCTTCTTTCTCCCCTGAAGCTGGAAAGAAGCATCATCGAGATCATCTAGAACAGTGTACATAGGGCACTATAGGAACAACATAGGGGGGTTTATTTTGTTTTGGGTTTTTTTTTCAGGAAATCATTACAATAAAACAAAGATGAACATAAACTGAAAAAAAAAAATCCCCTGTGTTTCAGTTTAATTTGGACCAAGGTCACAAATTTACATAGTTTTTTGTTTAGATCAATGGGGATCTATAGAGTTCTTGTCAATCAGTTAAGAACCAGGGCTACTTATAGAAATACAGCTTGACTTGTCACATCACCTGGCAGATTTCAGCGCTGTTCTTAGCTAACATTCACAAAGCTGCTGCAGTGCTGGCACAGACCTACAACTAATGACACCTAGCACAAAGTGAAGTCCCTGAAGCATCAAACAAACAATTTCAAGTTTCAGAATAGTCATTGTGATTCTTTGCTGTGCTCATGGAAAGCCTTACTCAGTATCTGCTCCTACCCAGAAAAGATGGACCAAATGAAGGAAGGTACTGATCAATGATACAAAATGTTATCACATACACAGAAATAACCAAAGCTGACTTGTTGGTTATAATTGCATTTGTAACACTCTGTCGTGGTTTC
>VYZV01027156.1:72542-84278 GCA_013401275.1 Pandion haliaetus | reverse complement strand
GGCGGGGCCGACTCTTTGGAGCCGGGGGAGGTTCCAGCAGCTTCTCACAGGAGCCACCTCTGTGGCCCCCTCCCCTGCTACCAAAAGAAAACCCATGCCACACAAACCCATAAGACACTGTCATTGAATTTGGGAAATTAGTCTCAGATCTTGTTCTTCTTAATTTCAAGCCCAGGCCTCATCATAGTGCTTTCACTGCTAACCGTAAACATGCTTCTTTTCAGGAGAAAAAGTTCTGCCCAAAATCTGATTTTGGTGCATGATTCAAGGGAAATATTTGCATTTGGGAATCTCAAGAGAAAAAAGACACTGAAGATCTTTGAAGAAGTGTGGTATCTTAATCTGAAAGTCATACTGGAAGTTGTACATTAGTGCCTTCTAAAAAACTAATTTTTGGAGTATAATTCATCCTTGGCTGTTTGGAGAACCTGAGTGCAAAATATAGGATGTAAGGCTTTAGGTACTGAATGTGGATTAGATTATGCTTTTAAAAACAATAAATTCTAAGATATTTTAGGTGCCTCTTTTCTCATGTCAGTCTCTTGGGAGAAGAGTATTAGTCTGCATTACTGCCCTAGCAAATAGTCAAAGTGCAAGTCTGCAACAGGATCATCTATTTTATTCTAATTTTTTTCTTTATTTAAAGATGTCCTATCATTGATTATTTTATGAAACGAATGATAGAGAGAAGGTGATTGCAAATGTATGGAGAATGAAAATTTAGTATGTTCTTTTCAGAACTTCAGAAATTTTTAGGTTTATTACCTGTATTTATATATGAAGAGACTCATGTCTGTGATTCCAAAGTTATTTATAGATGTGGAACAGAGGTGTGTCTTTCCAGACTTGTAGAACACCCACTATTAAATCCTGCAAATTCAATTTTATGATAACATACCTGGTCAAAGTTAGACACAGCCTCTGAAACTAACAGTTCATGGTTTGTTGTGAGTTGAGAGTATGACTAAAATGCAGATCAAACAGATTCCAAGTTATGAAACAAATTTGTTATTTTCTTAGTTGTCCTGGTTTCACCTTGTCTTCCTAGTAGCTGGTATAGTGCTGTGTTTTTGAGCTAGGTATGAGAAGAATGTTGATAACACACTGATTTTTCAGTTATTGCTCAGTAGTATTTAGTCTAAAGTCAAGTATTTTTCAGCTTCTGATGCCCAGCCAGCAAGAAGGCTGGAGGCGCACAAAAAAGTTGGGAGAGGACACAGCCAGGGCAGCTGACCCAAACTGGCCAAAGGGGTATTCCATACCATGTGATGTCATGTCTAGCATATAAACTGGGGGGAGTGGGGGTGGGGGGGATCACCGCTCGGGGACTAATTGGGCGTCAATTGGCGGGTGATGAGCAATTGCACTGTGCATCCTTGTATATTCCAATACTTTTATTATTACTGTGGTCATTTCATTAGTGTTATCTTTATCATTATTAGTTTCTTCTTTTCTGTTCTATTAAACTGTTCTTATCTCAACCCACGTGTTTTACTTCTTTTCCAGATTCTCTCCCGCATCCCACTGGGTAGCGGGGAGTGAGTGAGCACCTGTGTCGTGCTTATTTGCTGACTGGAGTTAAACCACAAGACTTAGCATACAAATATTATCACAAAATACTGTTAGGAGTAAATGTTCCCTATTCTTGAAAACAGACAAACAAAAAAGTGCTCTTGAAAGCTAGCTACCATGAAATGGTCTGAAAGTCAAAAATAGAATATTCAGGTTTGATTAGAAAAGAAAAATAAAAGTTTAGAAATGTAGCAAGATGGTCACAAAGGAAAGCAAAGCATTTCATGAAGACTGGAAATAAAAGGAACAGAAGAAATAAGCCTATAGATCTACAATAGACCTATGCAGACCAGTCTTCATTCAGTGGCAAGCCTTTTGTTGTTGTTGTTTTCTTGCTAGTGTAGAACATGTAGTTCCTTTTAGATGATGCTAACCAATTTTATGTTTTTCTTGTTTTAATGTAATCACTTTTCAAGGTAAAAATTTCCCTGAAGAATAAGTTTTCTTCTTTTACTGTCCAAAATTTACTTTGTGACTTCTTTCTGATAATATCTTTAAATGAAAGTGCCTTAAGGATATGTTGGTGTTGTGGTTTAAACCCTTTCAGCAGCTAAGCACCACACAGCTGCTTGCTCACCCCCCAACCCAGTGGGATGGGGGAGAGAATCAGAAGGGTAAAAGTGTGAAAAGCCATGGGTTGAAATAAAGACAGTTTAATAAGGGAAAAAAAAGCAATAACACACACACACACAAAAAACCCGAAACCCAAACTAAAAAAACACAAAGAAAACCAAAACCAAGACAAACAAGTGCAGCTCCTGGCAAGCTGCCTCCTTCCTATATGATATATAAATAACATATGTTATATATAATTAATGTATAACATATAATTATAATGTTTAAATATATTAAACTTTTTTTAATATTGGGGTGTATTTAATATGTAATAAGACACGCAGGAACTGCATTTTAAAATTACATTTGATTGTAATTCACTGTATTCACTGTATTTCTAAAATTTCTAATACATCTTGACATACTGATGTTCTTAATGATTTACTATTCCTCTTAAGTATGAGGAAGAGCAAAGAGATGATCTAATGAGATTTTTTTGTTGTTACACATGTGACTGTCCTAATATGTTTCTGTTTAACTTGCCTAAGTTTAGCTCATTTGTATCAGTTCAAAGGGAGAATTCTGTAAAATGGGCAATTTTAGTTGGTTTGTTGGGTTTTTTTTCTGAAGTAAGATTTGTAATGCAGGCTGTCTTATAAACAGAAAAAATAGTAGCAGAGACAAAGTCAATGTAACAATTAAATGCCTATAAACCCCCTTGATATTTAAGTAGCACAATCCAGCACTTGAATATGACAATGTCCGAAGAACACTACACACTTTAATTACATTAACTCATTTTCAGCATCACTGCTTTAGTGAGTCCACAGACTAACAGTGCTACATATTTCTCAAGCTAACATTCAGAATTAACATTCATGCAAATCAGAATTATCTGTGGAAACCCCGGCTTAAGTTATTTGGGTGACAATTCCAAATGGAAGAATCTGTACTGTAGATATCGTAATCTGGTCAAATTAATCCCACAGAGTCCTTTTAGTTTAGTGTAATGGGGAATTTGGACTTGGAGGCATCCTGCTCAGGATATGAATTTTAGGGTACACTTTGGATACTGGCAGAAAATTATTTTTTTCATTATAAAAGACAGGTAACTTATTTCTAGATTCTTATGTTTTTAACTGTATTTTTCCCTAACTGCCTGCTACATTCATATTTTAAATGCAAGCTTAATTTTTTGAAAGTATTTTAGAAACATATTTAATTTTATTCTGTTTTTACGAATACTAGCTTTGCATTAAAATGTAGCAAAACAGTGGTAAAAAGCCCATTAAAGTATCATTTCTGGCCTTCGTAATGTATCTCTTAACATTCCAATTACCAGAACGTTTGTACATAAATCATAGTTGTCTCCTCTATTAAAAGCTGAATCCTAGAGATAGCATTGCAGTCTGAAATTTCACAGTTAAAAAGTTTTTTCTCACAAAGATAATTTAGTCTTTCTGTGCATATTGGCAGCTTTATTTTATATTCTATAATCTATATTCACATACCTGAATTGCAGGCAGTTTACAAACCAGGGCAGCTAACAACTGCCTTCGTCATCACTGCTATATGTCAATGTACTTGAAATGAGGTCAATGAGCTCAATTTTGCCTACGTTTCAAAATGTGTGCACACAACATTGGATTAGATGGAGGTTGCAAATGTCCTCCAGGCAAAGAGAAGAGAAACTGGATGCTCCACTAGCCCCTACAGGCAGAATAGTGCTAGAAGATATGTAGACCACCTTTCTTGGGTCAGCATGGTGGCCCTAGAATGAAAGGGCCATATAAAAAAAATATGGCAAGGTACAATAGCATCTGTTTCTTAGCAGCTCTTAAGGACACACCATATTTGATAGACATAGCCTATGGGGCTACTGAATGTTTTATAACAACACATTAAGATATATATTTGAAATTAAAAAAATAACAGATGACAAAAAAATTGGTATGTTTAAGCCATATTGTGGACAAGCACAAACTGTATCTGCTTTTGCTTCAAGGCAACCAAAATGCATGTAAGTATATGAAAGTGGCGCCTTGTCAGAGTTTGCCTAGTAAGCCTTATTGAAAGCATGATTGTATTAGTTGTGACTTAGCCCCAGATATAACTAGCGTGGAATTCATATATATGGCTCTGTGCATGACCCAAACTCGTACACATCTGCCCACCATATACAGTATGGACCTACATGTCTGTAATGTAGTTGAATTAAGGATTGGAAGAGGTTTGTATTTTGAATTCTTCACCTATTTTTTTATTTCTTCATTCAGTTATTAGTATCCCAGGTGGATAAACACTGGGCTATTCACTGAATTTGGGTTCTGTTCAGAACCTAGCCTCAGCAGCACCTAATTCTTCAACAAAAAGAGCGAAGTGGCCTGTGCTGATGTCCATCCTGCCTTCACTAAACTAAGGAAGAGGAATCCAAGTTGGTTCACTTGTAACTACCTCAGGTGTTATTTCATTATATTGCAGTCTCTTACTGTACACAGACACGTGTATATACGTGTTGCTGTTTGCATATGCCCATTACTCTAAGTTATTTCACCTTGTAAACATACAGGTATATCTATTTTTGTTTTATTTATTTCTTTTTGATGAGTTGTCTAAACATATCTGTTAATACATCTGTCTAGAAAATATGCTGTTCTTTAAAGAATGTATATTTTACAGTATTGGGATCAGATGTTACAGTATTAAGATGTACTACTATCAAATCTAGATACCAGTAACTACACTAACAAGGTGTAGCTAAATATGTACTTGTGTTTTCATATAAGGGTTGCCTGCAAAGGCATCTACACCATTTAAAAAAACCTTGTTGCTAATGAAACTTGTTACTACAACTGAGTTACTGAAGTGTGTGAAAGTGTGTAACAGCAGGTAGTTAAGAGAGCAGATACATTTATTATGTGCAAAGTTTCAAATAATCTTGAAAACCCCTCTTACGGGTAAAATAGTATATATATCAGAGGCCAGAAAAGGAAGCAATAAACATAGTTTCCAGCTTCAAAGAGTGTTTGCATCTTAGTTTTCTTTGTAGATTATAAAAAAAAAAAAAAACAAGAGACAAAGGAATTTAAATACAGAATTTAATCAGGGATCAGAGAAAGTAAGACATCTTTTTTCTTAATTTGGAATTATATGGTGTAAAGCCTAACTGAAAGCATTTCTTAGGCAAGTGACACCATGACCATGTCTGCCCAGCTCTAACCCTTTAGATGATTCTGACATTTGGTGGGAAAACAAACAAAGCATAGATAATTGGGGTTACCCAAAAGTGCTTTAGACATTTGCAGGGAAGAAACAAAGAAGTATAGATGAACTCTTAGCAGTTTTTCATATCTGTAACACATTTGGAGACCAGAAGGTAATAGCAATGCAGGTAACAACTGCTCATTAATGTTAGAAACAGGAGAAAAAGGTCAAAAGGTTTAGCCTGGAGTGATGTGATCAACAAAGCTTTTAGTAGCTTATGATCACTGTCTCAGGAGACAATAAATAGTGAATACAACAGCCCCTCATGGGGACCAACCTTGGAGAGAAGACCAAGGCTGTGCTGCAGGTGGAGCCTACAGTGGAGCTGCTGCACATCCGGGCTGGGACCTGGCATGGCAAGCGGTCAAAAGGCACACATTGCTTAAAAATATGTGTTATGTGACTGAGTGGTGTGGTTCTGTCCTTGCAGCTGCATCACCCTAAATTTGTCCCTGACCAGTGAGATAAAATTGGAAATACTACTCTAAAAGCCCAGAGACAACTGAGAAGACAGTAACACCTTGGAGTTTCCTTCCATATATAAAGCTGCCTTTGTTCCACACCATTAAAGCTGGTAAAGTCAGTTTGATTGTCTGGAAAACAAGGAAATGAATATTTTGCTCATAATTTGAATAATAATATCCAGGTACAACTGCCAGTGTTTTTCCTCATTTTCTGGGGAGGACAACATCCACTAATACTATCTGAAAGGTCAGAAAAGAAGGAAGAGATGATTCTCTGTGCAGAGATGTAATCCAAAAATAGCTGAGCCAAATTCCACTGAAGAATGTAGTAAAATGAAGTGATACATCAGTGTTAAATGTAGGAATATTAGGTTATTCATCCTCAGGTACATTACCTATACAAGCAAATTATGAATATGAAGAATATGAAAAAGAAAATTCAGCTCAAAGGCTAAGCTAAGAGTATGACTATTAAGTTGTAGTAAAAATGACAATATTTTTTCTCTGTGTCCTATTCTTTTTGTCATAGTCTCTTTTTCTTAGCATAGAGATTTATTGTGTTCTTTTCCACAAAAGGAGAGAATAAATATAACTGATATTCCAATGGGTAATATGCTAAATCATGAATTAAGAATTCTATAAATCTGATTTCTTAGCATATTTCTCAAATTGTTACTTTCTTGGTCACTAGTTATTTTTGCACTACCTTGTTTCAGCTTTGTATGGTATTTGTTCATTTATTTTCAAAATTCTTTTTTATACACAGAGATTTACTCTCTGCACAAATCGTGACAGCTGGATCTATACTTTATTCTTAGAGAACCAAGAGGAACACTTACTCATTATTTGTGAATTTAGACTAAGGAATCTGTACTTCTAATCCATACTGCCTCTAACTCACTTGAATCCTTGCGTGATAATGATATGAAGCAAGCAAATGTGTTCCTTTAAACATCTGTATATGTGTGTGAGTGTGTGCCAGTATGCATGTGTGGTTTATGGAAACAAACTTTTTTTCTGCTCCAGCCACTCAATTCTTTTGTTTTGTCTCTTAATTGTTTCCCCCATCTGCTGTTTACAGCACTTGAGCACCAGTAATTTATGTGGAGATATAAAATCTCATGCAACTAGAAATTACAGTAGTAATCCAAAAGAAAAATGAGCACATGGTTCAATAATCTGGAAAATAAACACTTTGAAAAATGTTTTAAAATACATTTTCTCCCTTTTCTTCATGGTGAAACATGTTTAATAATGTTCAGAGTATACACAAGCTGTTTTTAATCAAGAAATACACTAAAAAATATATTGTAACACAAAACATCCTTATTTTTAGTGATTCAGATTCATTCACTTCCAGACTGGTTCAGTTAAAACTGAGCACCAATGAACTGACATACAAAGATTTTTATTTCATTACAAATATATTTAAACTCAAGACTCATATAAAACATGGTTAAAATTTAGTTTTACTATATATAAAGAAAAATTGCAGGTATTCTATATAGCAGCACTTGCAAACACACATGATCTTTGGTATGTATGCCTTGATTTACACAATAATGTAGCTACAAACATGTTGTGTGCAGTAAGTAATCCCACACCTTGAACAGGGATACTGGCATTGTCAGCAAATAGAAATAGGACCAAATGAGTACACTAGGATTTAAAATTGCTGTGTCATTACCTATACATGTTTACATCAATAACTATGAAACCACCTTCCTATAAGTATTTATTATACATTTGCATGGCGTTTGGTAAGATGCAGTTATAATTAACAGGCAGATCATAAGCAGTGACTTGGAAGCAAATTATATATCACAAGACCAAATGATGCCATCATTCCCATATTTTTTCTGTTTTCAAAACACTGTAATTAAAAACTTTATCTAAGGTAGTTTATATACTTACAGTCAACATTTGAAATTATTTGACATAGAAAGCTCTTTGAGCTGTCCACTTATGTAGTCAGTAATTACATAAAATCTAAGTGGTTTATTGTTGATTCTTATCACAGTCATGAAAAAAAAAGTCCAAACAAACACCCAAAAAACCAACCAAGCAAACAAACCAAACCAACCAACCAAAAAAAAAAAAAAACCCAGAACATCAAGTGCTTTTCTGAATCTTTCAGGAAGGACAAGCTTGTAACCTTATATTTGAATTTCTGATTTTTTAATCACCATAATTTATGTCCTAACAAATCACAATACAATCTACACTGTAATGGCTGGATGAAGAGTGTCCTGAGTCACAACCTGTCCCACTGAGTGGGAAGGGGTGTAATAAGGCATGGAAATGGTGAAACACAGGGCATGGAAGGGATGAAACATCACCTACCAACACAGGTAAAAAGAAACTATAAAGGCTGGTATTTCAAAACAAAACAAAACAAGAACTATAATATTTAAGGAATATGGGGAAAAACACCTGTCTCCACCAAATCCACACAAACACCGTATAAACAAACTGTAAGTTTTACATTCCTTCTGTCCTGAGGAAACACAGTTATGCATTGCTTCTTATACTGCTTAAGTTGCAAGGGTCAAGTCCAGTCTTACAGGAGTAATAACAGATGAGGAATACCTGTAAAATACTAAATGAACACAAGCATTTAGAGGAATGTAATTTTATTTGTTAAAAGAATGTACATGAGCTACATACAGGTGTTTATATCACATATACAGCAGCACATCTCTTGCTAGTAGAGCAAGGATGTTTTTGTCATAATGCAAAAACTGTAGACTTCCAGCAGAAAAATGTTCCTGCCAAATCAGGATAAAAAAACATTTGAAAAAGTCAGCTGAGGTCAATCAAAATGGTTTAGTTTAATTAAGTTTAAAATGTTTCAATATCAGTTTTTTCTATTATAACTATCTTTGAATTACCTTTAAATAAAAGGTTCTTTAAAAGTACTTTACATGTGGAAATGAAATATTCTGACAGTTTTAAAAAGTTTTTTAATTGTATTTCACAGTCTGATACTAAAACCTGATACTTTCTTTAGAAATTTGTGGGTTATGCAAATCAGAATTTTTCAGAAGTCCAACAAATATGACAAGTCTCCCATCAGTTTTACTAGTGTAAATATTGTAACACACTGTTAGCAACTGTTCAACAGAATCAAAATAAAAAAACAGGAGGGTCAGTATGGATTGGGTTTTTTCTGTTTCTACGTCATTCTGTGAGGAAACACCTTTCTGATCCCTTCAGTAAAGAATTCTATAGTGAAATAAAACAATTCCCGCTGAGTTTACAGTCAGTTGATATTGGGTGCTCTAGTACCATAGCTACATGAAGGAGCTTCTGTGACTGTTGCTCAATTCCAGATCTTGAGATTCTCATATAACTATCTTTGGCACTATATTTTTAAACTGCTGGGGGCTGACCCAAGTAAAAGATGATCCTGCAAACAGTTCGTTGTGGTTTTATTTTTTTAATTTCTCAAATGAAGAATAGGAAATAGAATAAAAAGCAAGCACTGACGTTAAAATATACTCAGGCTGAGGTCCTTAAAGAGTCTTAAATTAGTTGCTTTTCTTGTGTGTAGGTAGAATCAGAAAGATATATCAAATCCGAGTCTTTCAACAGGGTTTTTTTTACAATAGCAGCCTGTACCCCCACACCCCACAAAAAAAAAAAAAAAAAAAAGGAAAGAGCAATAACACTCTGGAGTTCAGGCTTGCCCTTCCAAATTGAACTTCCCTCAAGTTAGCTGACAACAACTGTGGAATGGAATTCAAGGTTTATTTCACAGGCTTTTTTAATCCCTGCATCATTTATCACCCTATTCACATGCTTAATTTAAGATCTAAAGAATGGTTTATATATGTTTGCATCCAGCTAAAACAATTATGGATTTATTATTACAATCACATTAAATTACAAAATTTTTGTTTGGGGAAAATATGGCTTCTAAAACCCTCAAGATATTTGCATTGGCACAAAATAAGTGAACAATTCATGAATAATCATAAATGCATGCTTTGACAGAAAAATGACAGCAACACCCCTTTCAGAAGGACCATATCTTTCCTCACGCTTCAAGCAGAATTTGTTTTTAAACACATAATTTTCTTCTTAAAGAATATATGCAAAATCATCTGGATGAATGAAAAATAGGCAGAAATGTAAATCCAAAGTGAAATTCAGAATGACTACTACTCATTCAAAACTATGTCAATGTATAGCTTTTTCAATCTTAAGTATTCTTACCAGGCTTATGAGACTGTTGTAGAATTTAAATCATAGTACTATTTTCTTTGTAGGACTTTACACTCATACATTTCAAGACTCTACATGTCATTTCTCCCATTATGCTGGTGATGCTAGTGATGTAGAGCATAAAAGAAATATTTGCTAATATTGTTTAGGCTTTTCTATAGTACCCATGGTCTTTCAGCTATAGTTTCACAAGATGGAGTTCATTTAGATCTGTCTTTTTGATGTCTATACACAAGATAAAGCTGCTTTACAGAGCTAGACACTGTCCAAAGAGGAATGTCCCAACCCTCCTTCATAATCTTTCCCTTCCTTAATCTTGGCTCCATAATCCCACTGTGTCCCTGGAGTAATTCCTGGCTCTCAGGAGATACCACTGTGAGCTGAATTAGTTGCAATCCTTGCAGAAAACTGACCTACCCAAAAAACCAGAAAGACAGTTTTCATGGGTTAGTGAGCTGCATTTCCTCATACAAAGAGCTAGCATAATGGAGAACACAGATCTCCATGGCAAAAAAAATGGAAGTGGAAAGAAGTAAAATATGGAATGATAGGAAGAAAAGGAAGGCAAGCTAATTTAATTTCTTATTTCAGAAATCGCCAAGCCATCCGGTTGGCTGAGTTCTATATGGAACTCAATCAAGCCTCTTCACCTTTCTTGCAAGACTTAGGACCTGAAACAGATGCTGTGCCTTATACTGTCATCCCGTGGTTTTCAGAAATTTGTCAACAATTACTTGTCATTCACAGAGTAGAAAATCATGTGGTGACAGTGTTTCACAAGTCTTTCTTTAATGGACATGGTAGTGAATCAGCCCTTCCTCTTTACTTAGGGATCCTTTTATGAGAACATAAGATTGAGTGAATAGGAAGACACTGAACTCTCTGAGAAGTGCCAGCACAACTTCTGTGTTACCAAGATGGACTGACTTTGAGCTGTACTTGTAACAGATGTAGTACCCATTGAGTTACTGTTAATCTTTGTTTATGGCAAGCATACAGAAATCCCACCTAACCAAATACCTGATTTACATAAAGACATTCCACAAGTTTAAAAGTCTGTTAAACATTTAAAGCTACAAAATAGCTTTTGTAAAAAAAAGCATAGCAAGTTTTTACAGGAAAAAAAAAATGGCCTAGTGATTTCATTTGTGGAAGTTTTTGTAGAAGTAGTCTAAAGGTCTGTGGACAGTAAAAGAGAAGGTAACAGCCTTGAAAGTATTCTTCTATTGAGAGCAGGCAGTAAGTTGCTTCACCTATGTTCATTACCCTAGAATTTTCAGTCAAATTATGCATTATTTTAATCTTTTCTATATAATTTAAAATTGACCTAGTAGTTCACAGAGTTGGGAGGACATCATCTGACATGTTAGAAGTCTACATTAGGACAAGACCCCCATTTCTGTGCATTAACTGTAGAAGTGTAACATATCTGGCTCATATGTACACATCTCCGACATGAAAAGCTACATTTGGCTGTATAAGTAAGTGCATTATTTTCCTACATTCACAGAGCTAGAGGCCTGAAGGCAATTAGATTACCAAGTGTTATGGGTTTGTGTGGCACGGTTTTCTTTGGTGGCAGGGGAGGGGGGCTGCAGAGATGGCTCCTTTAAGAAGCTGCTAGAAGGTCCCCTGTGCTTTGTTACCGACTGGG
>VYZV01027156.1:41047-72187 GCA_013401275.1 Pandion haliaetus | reverse complement strand
GAATATTCCCTCTGACGAAAGGAGCCGCAGAGACAAGGTGTGGCGAGCTGACTCAACCCCCATCCCCTGTTCCCCTGTGCCGCCGGGGGGCGGAGGTAGAAATCACCGGGAATGGACCTGAGCTGGGAAGACGGGAGGGGTGGGGGAGGTTGTTATGATGTTTAGTTTCCTTTCCTAATACCCTTGTGTTTTGTTTTCTGTTTTGATTTGTAGTAAATGAAATTGATTTTGTTTCTTCCCCAAGTTGAGCCTGTCTTTTGCCCGTGACCATAAGTGGGGAGTGATCCCTCCCAGTCCTTGTCTTGACCCACAAGCCTGCCTTTGTATTTTCTCCTCATCCCAACGTGGCCAGGCACGGGGGTGGGGGGTGAGTGAGCAGCTTTGTGGTGCTTTGTTACTGACTAAGCTGAAGCCACGACACCAAGCCTGACCTTTCTACACGTCATAAGGACCTATGTTCTTTGCATTTTCACTGTGACAAATACTGCCAGGATTACTTAGGAAGCATTGATGGTCCCTCNTTTTTTTTTTTTTTTTTTTCTTCTCTCACATGCACATAAAGTGCTGTTTATCTCCTTGAGGAGGATTTAGTCTATATTTGGAGAAAAGAACTAGCTGAGGCAACAAAAAAACTGCTTTACTTCGTTTCTACTTTTAGGTCTATATCAGGCCATATGCAAACCCTCAAAAGCATTTTATTCCCATTTCCTACTTTAAAAACTTTTTTTTCAGCTTGTATTTTTCACACAATGAAAGAAAAAACAAATTGCTTTTCTTACCATTCAGTTAAGCAATTGGCACCAAGATAATTATAAGCATCTCCATAGGCGCAAACACTTCAACATCTAGAAAAACATAAGGAGAGGAACTGGTAGCATATGATCTTGTGTCCATGAGAATCAGTGGAATGTCATATAATTTAATCAGGAACATAGTTAATTTTAGAAAGATTCTAAAGATGCAAAGTGGTGCAGATGCAGGTTATTGGCTATTTTTAGAATCAGCCAATGAGAGACAACATTTGAAATTATGAATTTACATGGGGACACTGAGAAACAAACAAGCAACAAGTTATTATCCATGGTTTTGGAAGAACAACACTTTTGCATATACAGTAGATTTATATAATTAATCAGCTTCAGGATCCTAAACCCATCTCTTTTCCAGCCATGTTTTAGCTTTTTTTGGTTTTCAAATATAATGCAATGTGTAAACATATTTACCATATAATGAAATTTCAGCTGAAGATAAAATTTAAAAACATAAATAAATGGATTCTTTAAGACATAAAACTAACAATCACATATTTCAACTATTTGAGAGAAATATGTATAAATGCAATGGCATATTAATGAATTAATTTGGATTATCTTGAGTTTTAATGTTTAAATGCCCTCACAGCATTTGCTTCTGATTAAAATGAGGACAAAAAATAAGGAAACTGGAAAACAAGGAACTGTTTTATCCCGCTTCCTGTTTTTAATTTACAGTTGCTTGATTTTGCCAAACTTTGGCTGTTAAGTATTCAGACTGAGCTACTGATACAAGCTCCATGTGTAAACAAAGGGAAGGAATCTTCCATAGGCAAATGATTCCTCCTAAGGCAGATAGCTAAGGTAAATAGGATGCAATACTCACTTGTAGATAAGAAGAGGCACAGTCTGGAGGAGCCCACTTATGTCTGACGGCCCAGGAGGGCTGGACCTCCACCGTAGACTATTAGTCAACTAGAACTCAGTCAGATGAACTCTGTTTTTTTCTTGCATTTAAGGGCAGGCAATTGTTTAATCTGGAGTCCCCTCCCAAAACTGACTGATGGTGCTTCTGTCTCCTAACCTGTTCCCCTACTGGTCTTTGTGAGGATAATGTCTGAATTGAAGCTCCTTAGAGTCTGGCCAGGACATTCTTTTTGTTGTAATTCATTCCCAGTGCTTTTCATAAGGTATTCCTTGGAGGTAATATCTCCAGTTTTCTATTGCAGAATATCGACATTAGGAGCTACTGAAACCATTAATTGCTCTCTGGGTCTAAATGCAGCAGGTCCTTGCAAAAATCAAGTTTTTATTAAGTGACATAACCAGCAGCACAAATAAATGAAGATTAGTATTATTCATAAAGCATCTCTGTCTCCTATTTTTCATAACTCTCTGGGCCTAAACTGGTAGAGAATGAATCATATGGCAAACAGGGTAGAGGCAGCTGCAAGGACTGCCATAGAACTGGGATGCAGTAAATGAAAATCGTGACAAATATACATTTAGATTAAAACAACTGTGTCTATGTAAACAATGTTGCACAGTCTAATGCTAAGTTAGAGTAAAATCTTTAAAAGATACCTCAAGATTAATAAAGCTAAGAAATAAAAGAAGGAAAAGGTGTTCAGCCTTTCTGAAACTCTGTCACTGTATTCAGTCAACCTTACTTCTTAGTCAAGTAATCAATTTTTCAACATTCATGAAAGCTGTGAAGCTCAAGGCATTTTGAGGCAAAGGTCTGGATACAGGTAAATAGCTATGAGGTATTAAAATCTATAGGAAGAGACACTGAGACTTAAGTGCTGTAACTGACAGGCACATGATAGCAAAAAACAATTAAAGACTTTATGTTGTATCCACAATATCATTAGACCAACCTTCCTGCTTTGAAAATCCAAACCTGATTTTGACATGCTGTTATGGGTTTGTGTGGCGCGGTTTTCCTTGGTGGCAGAGGAGGGGGGCTGCAGAGGCGGCCCCTTTAAGAAGCTGCTGGTAAATTCACCGCCCCAAAATGTCGGACGCACCAAAATGTTGGACCCGCCTCTAGGAGGGGAGTGACGGTGGTAGCGCCTCTGGGAGAACATATTTAAGAAGGGGGACCGGTAGTGTGGTTGTTGGGAAAACCTGAGAGGAACATCTCTGCCGATATTGCAGTCAGTGAAGAAGGAGGGGGAGGAGGGGGCGCCTGAGGAGGTTGATGGCTCTGCAGCCCGTGGTGAGAAGTCAGGCTGTCCCCCTGCAGCCCATGGGGGTGAACGGTGGAGTGGAGGCTCCCGAAGATGGCCGTAACCCCATGGTAAAAAACGCGCTGAAGCAGTGTGTGACTGGAGAGCATCCCGCGGAAAGGACCCGCGCCAGGGAAGTTTGTGAGGAACTGCAGCCCGCGGAAAGGAACCACGTTGGAGAAGTTGGTGAAGGACTGTCTCCCGTGGGAGGGACCCCACGGTGGAGCAGGGGACGAGTGAGGAATCTTCCCCCTGAGGAAAGGAGCGGCAACTACAATGTGTGGCGAGCTGACTCAACCCCCATCCCCTGTTCCCCTGTGCCGCCGGGGGGGAGGAGGTAGAAAGCACTGGGAATGGAGCTGAGACGGGAAGGTGGGAGGGGTGGGGGAAGGTGTTCTGATGTTTGGTTTCCCTTCCTAATACCCTTGTGTTTTGATTTGATTGGTAGTAAATGAAAATGATTTTGTTTCTTCCCCAAGTTGAGCCTGTCTTTTGCCCGTGCCCATAAGTGGGCAGTGATCCTTCCCAGTCCTTGTCTCGACCCACGAGCCTGCCTTTGGATTTTCTCCTCATCCCAACGTGGCCAGGGGAGGGGGTGGGGGGTGACTGAGCGGCTTCGTGGTGCTTTGTTACCGGCTGAGCTGACCTGAAACCACAACACATGCATACAAGAAATAATTCCTGTTTGTATGGCATTTATCAAATTGTATTTAAAATAACACTGTAAAAGTTTGAATATTCATGTATACAATGGTAATAGAAGAAGGGATCTATTGCTTCACCACCAATGCCTTCCCAATTTTCAGCTTTTATGTTCCCATGGAAAGTAAAATCTCATATGCATCATTTATATTGTCCTGTATCATTTACCCTACTACATTTGGAGCTTATCAAGACCTGTTTCAATTTATAAAAGATGATGATGATAATGATGAAAAAATTTTGCCATTCCACCCCACCTTTTCCTCCTGCTTGAATCTTCAGTGAAGTTGTAATGATTAATATGTGACAACGCCACCCTTCCAATAGCAACAGCTTGTGCTTTCATAAACAAAGGATTTTTAATTAATTCAAGGTGCAAGCAGATGGAGAAGTTGGCTCAGGAGTCAGAAAGCTGCCTTTTCACCAAAAAGACATTCAGTGCTCTTTTTCTTGACAGTCTTGCATCCCTAATATGAAGGTCCTTAGAAGGTATCTCTGAATTTTTCATGACCCAGCAAAAGACCAAATTCTGCAGAGTTAATTAAAAAGCCAAAACAAAACAAAAAAACCCAACCCTACAGCTAAGTGCTTTGCACGTTTATATCTTGATTGTGTGCAGTTATGTAACAGCAACGGTCAGCTATCAAATAACTTGCCTTCAGCAATGGAGATTCAGGATATTGTGTGATATTGAATTGTCATGATTTATACATAAATAAAAAGAATCAGAAATAATAAGACACAGGCAAGACAGGCTGAGAAAGATTGACAACATTTTGTTACTTCCTGTTATTTATTAAGATCTCTTCAATNTTTTTTAACCTTAAGAAACCATTGCATTCATTTCAGAAGGAAAATATTGAGGTGAAATGTATTATATCTTCTGCACCTAAAACTCCTAAGGTTTGGATCTTTGGAAGGCAATTCTCTCTGACCATAATCAACTTTTGGTTAATTATGAATTTGCTTAATTGAACTATAAAATATTTAGACTGGCACTGTATGTCTAAGGTGATGGTTTTGCATACATTCATACACTAATAATTGGTGTGCTACTCATTCTGTTGAATTTAGTTTATTATTTGTTTTTAAAGCAAAGCATACACAAAAGCATATATGTTCTTGACCTGTTTCTTAATAATAGTTTGTTCAAATGCCAATTTAATTTAAGAGCAACCTACTTTTCACCCTTAAGAGCATCTTTTTCCTTGTGAATCCAACTGATATGAAATTATTTAATTACCTTGAAATATTGTCTTCGTATCCCTTGCATTAGTTTTGTCAATGAAAATCCCTGAGCAGAAAAAAACCAAAACCAAAACCCCTGACTTAGATAAAGTAGCAGAAACACTACCTGTTGGAGAGTTGTCACAAGTATAACCCTATTTTTAACAAATATACTGTTATCTGCATGATCTAATAGCTGAATTCCTCTTTAGATTTGGGAAGGGTAGAGCATAAGAATTTGAAACTAATCAAAAACATCTACTATTTAAACAGATTATTTTACACTCTGCCCAGTCTGCCTGAAAACAAACAAACAAACAAAACTAATTAACTAAATAACTAACTCTAAGCTGGAGGTATTTTAAAAGCACACTTTGAAGACAGACAAATTAAAAAGAAAATGAGGAACTGAGTTTGCATAAATTATTTGGACTGTGCATTCACCAATAGCACATTTCCTTACGTTTCTAACAACTCCCAATCAACTATCAATAGAAAAAGACACAGACACAGGACAAGGATGTGATTAACCTCTGGACAAGACTTGCTGTGCCTGTGAATGAGAGATGTATAGATCAGTGACTCTGCCTTGGCTGGTAACAATGCACTGGATGGAGGGTTCTGCACTATCCTGCAAGGAGGTTTGTTGCAAGTGGATATTTCTACCTTTTATGGTGAAAATGTTTTGTCACTAAAGGCCAACAGTGGCTTGTTTTACTTTTGAAAATAGTCCTATTAACAATAGTGACAAAATTTGTATGTGTAAATTGGCCTTCTGTGACAGTATAGTATTTTATTCCTCATAGTTTAGAACACAATCAGAATATGCACCATTCTTTTTCAGTAGTATGGGAAATAAAATGGAAACTGTAAAACCACACCATCTTTAAAAAATGTAATTGCTCAAAAAAAAAAATCTCTTCAGTAATTTATTATTTCAGGTTTAATCACTGGACACACTATAATTTTGAACAATAAAAAAAAATATGATCCAAGTGCATTTGTAATGTTATGCAAACATTGCATGGTCTCCTTGTGAGATAAATGAGGCTTGATAGGGCCAGAATGTTCTTTAGGAAAGCAAAGAAATAGAGACAAGGCAGAATATTCTTTTACATTCTCTTTGCACCATACCTTTGTAACCTATTGCTCACTTTTATTCAACTACCATTTTGAAAACTAAGTTTCATTCAGTTAGTTTTTAAACTCTATACTGAACTACTACTGAAGCAAAGATGGTAAAGAACCATAGCACATAAAATAACCAGCTCTCTTACTTCTTTGCAGCTGCTGCAAATAAGTAGGAAAAAACAATAATAAAAATAAAAATAATATAAAAACATTTTTTATTCCCCCATGACTCAATAAATGCTATTAAAATCACAAAAAAGCTTTGGCTTGAAATCTCCGTAACTGAAGAAGGAAGGAGACCCTGCCCAAAAGAAGGGGGTAAGCAGTGAGTAGGAAGCACTTCCTCCTACCAGCTGTTGAAAATGGAGATGAAGAGAAATGCTCTGTTGGAGATAAGCATGAGAGTTTGCACGTGAATCTGTTGGCTGCATGCCTTTCCTTTTGACTCTTATGATACATGTGTTGTGAGGAGGAGCATAATTATCAAAGAAGCAGTTTGAAAGTATTATTTTGAGTGTTTAGTTAGAAATTACAATACTAGTAAAGAGAGGGCCACATACCTCAGGAGAGAGGGAAGGCAAAGTCATGCATAACTGTGGTTGAGGATAAGGTAAGCAAAGGAAAGAATACATGATAAAAATAGTACTAAGGGTTTTAGACAGTAATATTTAGTTGAACATGAATTTGCTTTAAATCCTTTAGACAATGCCTCAACCAAAACCTTTTGTAGGACTCATGGAAAGACTTCTTTTGATTTTTTAAGAGTTTTGGAAAGAGTCTCTATGTGCATCTTTGCCCACCTGTTGAACTAACACCAGCTGTAGCTAGGTCAGCTCAAGCAATATGTAACATAATAAAATTCAGACCTACTTTTATTAAGAAAAGTTTGAAGAAAATAAAACTATTTGTGCAGTTATTGCAACCTACTATGATTTGCAGACATAAAAATAAAATAAATTAAGTTGAATTTTAAGCCTATTACTTGGGATGAGTAACATCTTATTTTGTTTGTAGCATAAGGTTCAGCAGGAATTGGTGGAAAGCACGTTAATCATAGCAGGCACACAAAAGACTGGCCCAGTATAGATAGCAGAGAATTCCATAAATTTTCCTGGCAAAGATTTTGTCAGTGGCTATGCAACATAAAGCTGCATTTATTCTGATTAGATAATAGAACAGAGAACAGATTAAATTAAAGCAACAGTTTTTAGTTTAATAGAGATTCTGGCTTAGAGAGTAAATGTTGGAAAATTTGCAGTTGAAAGTGAAACTCCAGACTTAGCCCAAACTGCAATATGAATATACAATACATAATATATAAATACAGCATTTTCATAGCATCTGTGGGCATTTTATGGTTTCAAAGTCTTAATTCAAAGAAGCATTCTGCGTATAACTTCATGTAAATGCAAGAATTCAGAAGTAAATGAAGAAACGATAATGCTGCAGAACAGTGGGTCTCCATGGAAATCCATTTTCTCTACCACATTGCCTGGTGATCTCAAGTTCCACCCCTCTTGTAACGGCAGCAGTGACTCAAAGTTTGGAACATTATAATTACTACAGAATTCTGCAAACTGTATATATCTCTCTGGTAGTATACAAACAATATATTGAGAAGGATTTTAGACATCATTATAGAAGAAATAGAATAGAAAGAAGTAAAGCTCAGGTTAAAACAGATAAACTGGATGCTCAGGATGTTGAATATTTGTTCAATGACCTTCAATACTGATAAAAGAAAAAAGGGGGTTGTAATCTAAGTTTTGTTATATGGAGAGTAATATCAATTAATACCATTCAGTAGAAAAGGTATTTGCAAGATTTTTTGAGATATATTTGCAAATATTCCTTCACAATAAATGTCACATTCAATAATCATGTTCCAAACCACCTGGTACTGTTTTATGGGGGGCCTTACAGTAGATTGTGATACATCTATTTACTGCCCAAGAAATGATTTATCTGGTTTTAAAATCAAACCCCATCTATTTGAAACCTGAAGTTCTGACATATTTCTAACTACATATACAAAATTTCACACACACATATACACACATATATATCACATTTAAAAAAAAAAACACATCCAGAGTTTAAAGAATTATTCATGTTAAACCAAAATAATCCTATTTGCTTCTCATACATCTAGAATTATTATACTTAAAATTGATATCTGATAGAAGTTATAAATTGGAAAAAATAAAATTCTTGTCTGAAACCAAAGCTTTGACATGCAGAAAAATATCTTCATTGTATTGCTTTTGACTACTACATCAGATGAGATTATCATATAATAATTTCTCTATTTAAACATTGGACTATAAAGTAGTCTAATATTCAGTGGTAGTCTCAAACCTATTGATAGTGTATTTTTTCCCTATAAAATGCATATAAAAAAGAAAAATTTGTGTCTTGCATAGCTTTGTCTTTTTTATTTGTTTGTTTGTTTTCATTCAGGAATTATATAAAACACCTTCCATGGTTTTGTGGTCAGCAAGTATGCTAACAACTTGCAGCATGCTATCACCAGTATCTATTTTAAAGCAATTTTGCCTTGCAAAGTCATTCACAAGCAATATACTTGAGACAGGCAAACATAATCATTAATACTCTGAAGCCACTCTGACCTAGGTCAGACCTGGTAAAAACAGCTGCTTCTTAATGATATCCAATTTCCTTGTAAATCCCGTTCAGAGAAATTCATAAATCACAAGTTGCTATCAGGCCATGGCAAATCTCCCTTTCAAACGATAGCCCTACAGAGATTATTTGAAAGCATATTATACAGCCATCTGAAGGGTCAGGTGTTGCCAACTGGAGCATTACAAACTCATTTATACCTGTTTACAGCTAGCTACTGCCAAAGGCCCATGAGATGGGAAGTAGAAATATAATGTGCCCATCATTTTTTCAAGTCACCTTTGACTCTCACTGTTCAAATTAAACAAGAAACCTACTGCCTCTAAACCACAGGCAAACAGTCTAGGAGAGGGATTCAGGGGTCTACATATGCAGCTACAGTTAAGATACTCTGGGGTATCCTGCCTGGCCTTGGGCTGCTGCTCCAGAAAGATGCCAGCATCCCACAGTCCCGTGTCTCACCCGCCAGCCCTAGTCTTGTCTTGGATGCCTTGCATCATCTAAAATGGTACTAGTCAACTATGTTTAGGCATTTCCATTGCTCTTTCCTTCTACCTTGAGGGTAAAAACTGTTTTCCTCCATTTACTACTAATCCACAGATATGGTGTGTGTTTAGAATATTATTCATGAACAAAAAATCTAGCTTTCCCTCTAAACCAAAGAATTTAATTATGAGAATAATACCACACAAAAAAATAACATAGCAACTAGCACCAGATTGCTTGCTGTCTTAAGACAGGTACCTGAGGAAAGGTTAGGAAGCTCCAAGTACGTCAGAAGGTGATATAACTTCAGAAAATTAGAAGGGCCAAAGCCCAACTAGAACTTAATCTGGCTACTATCGTAAAAGGCAATAAAAAATGTTTTTATAAATATATTAACAACAAAAGGAGAGCTAAGGGGGATCTCCATTCTTTATTGGATGTGGTGGGAATCATTGTGACAAAAGAATGAGGAAAAGGCTGAGGTACTTAATGTCTTCTTTGCCTCAGTCTTTAGTAGTAAGACCAATTGTTCTCAGGTTACCCAGGCCCCTGAGCTGGAAGACAGGGAGCAGAATGAAGCCCTCACAACCCAAGGGGAAATGGTTAGTGACCTGCTACACCACTTAGACACACACAAGACTATAAGGCCAGATAGGATCCACCCAAAGGTACTGAGGGAGCTGGCAGAAGTGCTCACAAAGCCATTTTCCATCATTTATCAACAGTCCGGGCTAACTGCGGAGGTCCCAGTACACTGGAGGTTAGCAAATGTGACACCCATCTACAAGAAGGGCTGGAAGGAGGATCTAGGGAACTACAGGCCTGTCAGTCTGACTGCGGTGCCGGGGAAGGTTATGGAGCAGATCATCCTGAGTGCCATCAAACGGCACGTACTGGACAATCAGGTGACCAGGCCCAGTCAGCATGTATTTATGAAAGAAGGGTCCTGCATGACTAACCTGATCTCCTTCTATGACAAGGTGACCCACTTAGTAGATGAGGGAAAAGGTGTGGATGTTGTCTACCTAGACTTTAGTAAAGTCTTTGACATCATTTCCCACAGCATTCTCCTGGAGAAACTGGCTGCTGATGACCTGGATGGGTATACCCTTCACTGAGTAAAAAACTGGCTGGATGGACGAGCCCAAAGAGTTGTGGTGAATAGAGTTAAATCCAGTTGTCAGCTGGTCACAAGTGGTGTTCCCCAGGGCTCAGTATTGGGGCCAGTTCTGTTCAATACCTTTATCAATGATCTGACCAATGGGATTGAGTGCAGCCTCAGTAAGTTTGTGGATGACACCAAGATGGGAGGGAGGGTTGATTTGCTCGAGGGTAGGAAGGCTCTACAGAGGGATCTGGACAGGCTGGATTGTTGGGCCAAAGCCAATCATATGAGGTTCAATAAGGCTGAGTGCTGGGTCCTGCACTTGGGTCCCAACAACCCCATGCAACGCTACAGGCTTGGGGAAGAGTGGCTGGAAAGCTGCCCAGAGGAAAAGGACCTGGGGGAGCTGGTTGACAGCCAGCTGAATATGAGCCAGCAGTGTGCCTAGGTGGCCAAGAAGGCCAGCGGCATCCTGGCCTGTATGAGAAACAGTGTGGCCAGCAGGACTAGGGAAGCAATCATCCCCCTGTACTCAGCACTGGTGAGGCCGCACCTTGAATACTGTGTTCGCTTTTGGGCCCCTCACTACAGGAAAGACATTGAGGTGCTGGAGTGTGTCCAAAGAAGGACAATGAAGCTGGTGAAGGGTCTAGAGCATGAGTCTTACGAGGAGCAGCTGAGTGAATCGGGGATTTTTGGTCTGGAGAAAAGGAGGCTGAGGGGAGACCTTATTGCTCTGTACAACTACCTGAAAGGAGGTTGTAGCAAGGTGGGTGTTGGTCTCTTTTCCCAGGTAACAAGTGATAGGACTAGAGGAAATGACCTCAAGTTGTGCCAGGGGAGGTTTAGATTGGATATTAGGAAAAATTTCTTCACTGAAAGGGTTATTAGGCATTGGAACAGGCTGCCCAGGAGAGTGGTGGAGTCACCATCCCTGGAGGTATTTAAAAGACATGTGGATGTTGTGCTTAGGGACATGGTTTGGTGGTGGAGTTGGCAGTGTTGGGTTAAAAGTTGGACTCGATGAGCTTAAAGGTCTTTTCCAACCTAAATGATTCTATGATTCTAAAAATTGGGTGGATTCTGTTAGTGTTGTAGACTCCACAGGAGAAAACAAATCAAATCAAAACAAAAAAGACACCCTATTATAGATTGATTTGAAATGTCTAAGCTTTTAAATATATGCAAAACTCATTCAGATTTCAGCAGTATAGACTTATGTAAGACTGCAATGCCTGATATTGATTTGTTCCCTATTAAAATATATGTGGTTTGTTCGGTATTAAACTATATGTGGGGTAATGCTTGTGGATACATCACCACATTTATATACTGCACTGAAAAGATTTTGAAATACTTATCAATTCAGTGTTATCCTGCAATCTTTGTATACCTTTCTTTTCTGGTCTTAGCCAAGAAATCCCGTTAACCTCAATGTCAGCAGACTTAAAAAGCAGAATAGTAGACCTCAACTTTTTTTCTGTCTACAACAGACACCAGACAAATATTTAAACATTTAAAATAATTCTATATTTCTACCTGGTATTGAATACTCTTAATTTCTTAATTTAGAATACTACTCAGTAAAGAAGAAAAGTATGAAAAACTAGTTTGAGCTAATAAACATGTGCTTGCTAGTATTCCATGTAAACTTTTAGGAAATCATTGGAGGTAACAGGTTTTAGAGGATGTAGAGGGAGGTTGTTTGGCAAGTTTAGCAGTGCAGATCCTTATATTTATTACAGTCCAGTACAACCGGGCTAATTACATGTTAGTAATTGACATATCTATTGTTAATGATAGGGGTTGCATTTTCAGCTTGTTTTTCTTTTTTTCATATATAGGAAGAATAAGTGGTTTAGGGTTAGGGGTTTTTATATTAAATCTTACTTTCAGAAGTTCCTTACTTTTTGAACTAAGCAGTCCTTACAGCGAATATAAATTAAAATATGTATGTCTCTCATCATGAAATTTACGTGAATGGCTAGGCAGATCTATCTCAGTGCTTTATCATGCTACGCACAAAATTAAACTCACAATAGCTAGTCAGCACAAAAATGTAGGTTGACGTTAAAACAAAAAAAAAATCTAAAGACCTGTTATCTGTGAATCAGTTCAGTTATTTACTAGAATATAATGTAAAGCATTTTTTAAAACTATAAACCAAAATAGGTTTCAGGAAAGCCAAGATTACTTAACTGATAGGAAGGTGGTGGATAATTAATATAGAATTTACCATTAAAATTTTGCTGAGTTTTGAAGAATAAAAAAATTTGGACAGATTACAATATGTTTTGATTAAATTGTGGTTAAAGATGTTTCACTGTTTGTTCACATCACTGACAACATTTCATCCTTAGTAACTTAAAATACACAACCAAAACCCAACAGTTTCCATCTAATTCATTATTTACAAAAGATTCTAGATAAACTAAGACATCTAAATTAAGGTATTGCCAGGCAATAGAGGCATAGTCAAAATGATTGGATGCTTTCAATGAATTCAGCCCATTCAGTGGAATGACATAGGCAGTGGGATTGAGTGCAACCTCAGCAAGTTTGGAGATGACACCAAGCTGATTGTTGCAGTTGGTTCACTTGAGGGAAGGGATGCCATCCAGAAGGCCTTGACAGCCTTGAGTTGTGGCACCATGTGAACGTCATGAAGTTCAACAAGAGCAAGTGCAAGGTCCTGCACCTGGGTCTGGGCAATCCTCAGTTGTGATTCTCCTCCTCTACTCCACTCTGGTAAGACCCCACCTGGGTACTTCATCCAGCTCTGGACGCCCCAGCACAAGAAAGACATGGACCTGTCAGAGGTGCAGAGGGGAGCCATGAAAATGATCAGAGCGCTGGAACAGCTAACCTATGAAGAAAGGCTGAGACAGTTGGGGTTGTTCAGCCTGGAGAAGAGAAGGCTCCAGGGAGATCTTATTGTGGCCTTTCAATACATAAAGGGGGCTTATAAGAAAGATGGAGAGACTTTTTGCAAAGGCCTGTAGTGATAGGAAAAGGAGCAGTGGTTTTAAACTGAAAGAGCATAGGTTTAGATTGGACATACGGAGGACATTTTTATGATGAAAGTGGTGAGCCACTGGAACAGGTTTCCCAGAGAGGTTGTGGATGCCCTATCCCTGGAAGTGTTCATGGTCAGGTTGAACGGGACTTTGAGCAACTTGATCTAGTGAAAGATGTCCCTGGCCATGGCAGTGGGGTTGGACTAGATGATCTTTGCAGGTCCCATCCAATCCAAACCATCCTAAGATTCTATGATACTATGACTTATCTGATAAAGTTCACACTAAAAAGGATATAGGACAATTATGAGTAATCAGAACCTTAACCTATAAAGTCTGCAATGTATCTGTCACATTTTGAAGTCTCAGATAACATTGGGCGTGTGAAATGGCACCAGACATCTGTGAGTACAGAAATGAATAACACCATGATATGCAGGCACCTGTGTTGTAAACCTAAATTTACGTATCTCAGTCTGAAGATAAATACCAATTCAAAAATTGGCAGTGTTAGCAATGAATATAAGCCACATCAGTGAATGCGACCACTATTAAGGTGAGGTATTCTATGATTAATTTCTGAAACTGCAGAAGATGCTGTTCTTGTTTCATCACCATATCAAACTGTTTTTTTGACTATATTCTTTAAAACTTCTAATCCTTTAGTTCCCTCTTCTTCATGAGCAGTTTTCTTCCCTGCCTATTGTCATTTCCCATTTGGTGTCACTAACTCCACTTTTTTTTTGCTTTTCTTTTCCTGTTATTTAGTTTCTTTCTTCCTAATTAAGCCTAGAAGACAGAAGACTCAGAAAAATAACATGCTAATCTCTGGCATCTGGTTGTGTCTGGTTGCCCTCCCTTCTTTTGCCTCATCTCTTTGGTTTATAAGTTTCTCACAGCAGTAACAAAATCTTACTCCACCTACATGGTGAACAACAATTTTGATTGGTTCTTAAGCACTCTATTATTTAGCTGTTTTTAGTATAAATAGTATATAACAGTACTTGGAATTATTTACTGTACTATATAATGTTAACAGACATTTGAAGTAATACTTTTAAAAAATACAACAGATTTTAGTTGCTATTTTATTCAAAGTATTTTATGGGGGCTCATTTTGTCTTAAATACATGATCATAAGTGGATTCTGTATGCTGGTACTAAGCAATATGCAGAGGAGGAAGGTAAAACATCATAAAATATATTGACCAGAATTGCAATTACAATTGTTTTAGTTTTTTTATTTATATCAAATTCTAGTGCATTTACTGCTTCTGATTTATGAACCGTAAGTCATACAAGAAGTAAATTACATCAAAAGAGTTACCTGGCTAATTTATTTCTGAAACTTTAACCAAATATTGACAATGGCAGTTAGTCATCAGTCCAATAAAAGCCTTTCTTTTTCAAGGAAGGTAACTCTTTTTCCCTTCCTCTACTCAGACAAGAACTCATCAAAAAAACAATTTCTATTTTCATTCAGTTGGTGCATATTATATTCTACACTAGTGATGCTATTTTTCACCTTGTTCAACTACTCTTTTATTCCTTCAGAGCAACCTATAAAGTAGCTTATGTTACTTATCTGCCATCTCTTTCATCAATCAGTTTAGTAGATTCAGCTTTTCCGATCACAGAATTTCTAATTCTAGAAGAAATGAAGAAAATGTTTTGATCCATTAAGGATCAAAAAATTTAGGTGACAGTAAAGCACCTAGCTATTTTCAACATCTAGATCCTCAAAAATACTGTTAATAACCTGGGATTCTGGTAGATATCTAAGTTTATGTTCCCAAAGTTGCATGTTTAAAGACCCTCAGGATCACTTGCTGTATCATGACCACGATAAACAGCTTATGACAGGGTCATAAGTCCCATTCAAATTTACTATATACATACTTCTTTTCCTAGGTTACCTCAAACTTGATCATGTTGCTACATACCCTACTTCATCTCAAGTGTCACTAGACATTCACCTTTGCCAAATTAATTGAGCCCTATATGGTTGTTTTTAGAAGACATGAACTATTTTCCAGACTCTATTAAATATACAGCCTAAATAGTCATCGTCTATAGTAAGAGATTACACAGTTATCTGACATACAGCATCTACATTTAGGCACATATATGTTGGTGCCTTAGTGTGTCAGCTGACTTCTGTTTTACATGTTTTAATGTTTTGGGTTTTTTTTATCTTTTATAATTAGAAAGTTTGGGGGCTTTAGTTTTGATCTATTAAAGCTTAGCAAGTTAGGGTGTGGTGGGTTGACATTGGCTGGATGCCAGGTGTCTACTAAAGCCGTTCTATCACTGCCCTCCATCAGCTGGATGGGGAGGAAAGGCTTGTGGGTCAAGATAAGGACAGGGAGAGATCACTTGCCAATTACCATCATAGGCAAAACACTCAACTTGGGGAAAATCAATTTGATTTACTACCAATCAAATCAAAACAAGGATATTAGGAAGGAAAACCAAACCTCAGAACACTTTCCCCCCACCCTCCCTCCTTCCCGGCTCAGCTCCATTCCCGGTTCTCTCTCCCTCCTCCCCCCTGGCGGCACAGGGGAACAGGGGAGTGGGGTCAGCTCACCACACATCGTCTCTGTCGCTCCTTCCTCCTCAGGGGGAGGACTCCTCACTCGTCCCCTGCTCCACGGTGAGGTCCCTCCCACGGGAGACAGTCCTTCATGAACTTCTCCAACACGGGTCCTTTCCGTGGACTGCAGTTACTCACAAACTTCCTTGGCATGGGTCCTTTCAGCAGGCTGCAGTCCTTCAGTCAAAAACTGCTCCAGCGTGGGTCCCCCGTGGAGTCACAAGTCCTGCCAGAAAACCTGCTGCATGGGCTCCTCTCTCCACAGGTCCACAGGTCCTGCCAGGACCCTGCTCCAGTGCGGGCTTCCCACAGGGTTACAGCCTTCTTCAGGCACCCACCTGCTCCGGCATGGGGTCCTCCATGGGCTGCAGGTGGATATCTGCTCCACCGTGGACCTCCATGGGCTGCAGGGGGACAGCCTGCCTCACCATGGTCTTCCCCACAGGCTGCAGGGGAATCTCTTCTCCAGTGCCTGGAGCACCTCTTCCCCCTCCTTCTTCACTGTCGTGATTTAATCCCAGCCAGCAACTAAGCACCTCAGGGCCGCTCACTCACACACACACCCACCCACAGTGGGATGGGGGAGGTAAAAAAGTAAAACTTGTGGGTTGAGATAAGAACAGTTTAATAGAACAGAAAGGAAGAAAACAATAATGATAATAATAACAATAATAAAATTACAATAATAATTTTGAAAGAATTGGAATATACGAAACAAGTGATGCACGATGCAATTGCTCACCACCTGCAAACCAATGCCCAGTCAGTTCCCAAGCAGCAATCCCTCCCCGCCCAACTCCCCCTAGTTTATATACTGGGAATGATGTCACATGATATGGAATACCCTGTTGGCCCCTTTGGGTCAGCTGTCCTGGCTGTGTCCCTTCCCAATTCTCGTGCCCCTCCAGCCGCCTTGCTGGCTGGGCATCAAAAGTTTGAAAAATTCTTGACTTTGTATAAACACTACTTAGCAACACCTGAAAACATCAGTGTGTTAGCAACATTCTTCTCATGCTGAATCCAAAACATAACACCTTACCAGCTACTAGGAAGAAAATTAACTCTATCCCAGCTGAAACCAAGGCACTGACCTTGGTGTAAGCAGAATTGCTTCTCTCACATATTCTCACTCCTCTCTCTGGCTGCAGATTTTGTTGTGCAGCAACTTTTTCCTCATTCTTAAATATGTTATCACAGAGGCCCTTCCACTGTCGCTGATGGGTTCAGCCTTGGCCAGCAGTGGGTCTGTCTTGGAGCCAGCTGGCACTGGCTCTGTTGGACGTAGGGAAGCTTCTAGCAGCTTCTCACAGAAGCCACCCGTCTAGCCCGCCCACTACCAAAACCTTGCTATATAAACCCAATACATAGGGTTAAATAATATACAGCAGATTTGATTATTAATTCAATTGATGTATTAATTCAATTAGTAGCTATCCAAAAGATTCTAAACAATTTAAGGGACCCTGAAAAATATTGATTTATTAGATGAGCTGCGCCAGAGTAAACTTAAGCAAACACTACATTTCATGGTGTTTAGGATATTAAAAATATGTATCACTGTATGGTATTCCTTCTGTTTCCTCTACTTGTTACCTGTTCTCATATCTGCTGTTTGGCAGGTTGTCCTCTGTTGTATTTGTAGAATACTTTGGCAGGGGGATGATATGAATCACATAAAGGAATTAATCCAGGTGAAAATAATCCAGTGTGTTTTTTCTTTTTTTTTTTGCCCCATTTCCCTGATTTAGACCACAGTACAGCTCAACAAATAATTACACCAGCAGAACTGAATGAGTGGAACAATAAACAGGACTTGATTTGGTACAGTGGTAGATCTGACTGTTGAAACTGGCAGTAACCCTGAGAAAATACATGTGGAAGAACAAGGAAAGTGGGAATGACACAAATTTTTTATCCTAAAGGACAATTAACAAAAACCCCAAGCAACCACACTCATATCCAGTACATGATTTGATGAGTAGACCACCCCCTTACAACACTGAGCTGTAGGAGCAAAACATTTTCCTGTTCTGTGTTTCTTCAGGTGTCAAGGATAATCACTGATTAGAAACCTGACACAACCTTTATTGATACTGCCCAAGGGACAAAATATAAGATGTTATGCTTTAATGGAAACATAAAATGCTGAAAGGATATAGGTAATGTCAGGGTGGATGATAATTTTATGCACCACACAGGTGAAAGGAAAAGTGATAACACTATGTAAAACAAAAAGGTATAAGAACAGTTCAGGTTGAGCGCACACAGTGAGGGGGAACACACTTTTACAGAAGGAATAATAGGCTTTCACAATGGTCCTGCTGAGCAAGAAGATGATTTAAAGATACTGAAGTCACTTAGGAAAAGAGAGACTGCTTACCTTGCAGTCTGGCTTTTCTGAAGATCCCCTACCAAACCCTGAGTCCTATAGAGTGAAATATTTGGAAGTTGTCAGACCTTTGGTGCTGCACAAAGCGTTGTTGGGAACTCACATCAACCTCCAAGTACAGCTGTCAGGTTTATGGAGTGGAGGGAAATGAATCAGCAAACCTAAACCACAGTTTTCAATTCTAATTTTAACCATAGGTCAGTACACAAGTACTATCTCAGCATGGTATCTTCCAAAACAGCACAGAATCTTCTTTAAGGATACTTTTTATTATTGATGATCATTTCAGGAGAGCTAAACTGTAAAAGGCTGCTATAAATTAAAAAGTATAGCTGTAACAACCACTGCATTAAAGACAGAGAACAAAATCAATGTCAAAATTATTATATGAAAATAATAAAGTTTACCTATGTATACAAATAAGCTGAAAAACACAATAACATCTCATTTTCTCTTTTTAGATATATGCTGGGTACAAACAGTGCCTATAAAGTGCATTCTCTGCAAATCCTTATGTCTGTATCAAAAAATCAGCAATTTTAACATGTATTTTGAGTTCTCTAATTTCAGCACAATAACATTCTCTTTGAAAGGCCATTCCTTACAATACTGTCTGGTAAATGCAAACAGTGAGATTAAATTAAGTGTCTTGAGGCAGGCAGAGATCCAAATCAAGCCACTCTGCTCCTGCTAAACGACTTCTGTGGCATTCAGCTAGCTTTGTGTTTGAAAAAGACTGTTTCTGACTAGGAGGTGAAATCAGAAAACAGTTCAGACATTTTCTTTTAGTGATAATGGTGCCAAGGAAAGCAAGTCAATGAAAGGCAGTAAGAATTGTACATGGATTTGCACATAAAGTTTTGTACACTCTAAGCTAAAACACCAAAGTGACTGCTGAGGTTTTGTATAAGCACCCTTATTGAGAAGGGATTTGAGGCTTAGCAGAAATCCTGGAAGGTTATTAGGATGGAGAACAGCTGCTGCCTAGAATACAGAATCCTGAAAAAATCCACAGCATCATCTTGATTTTGTAACATCTGGCACACATCAGTAATGTCTTGAGCACTGTCTGTGAACTGTATAAGGAAAATGGCCTTTAAGAAATAAATATTCATTGTGTCAGAATGATGAGGAATATGAAATAATTATAGGAAAGGAATCAATATACAAATGTGTGCAGCTAATTTTGTCTAGTTTAAATAAATTGCAATAAACCTTCGGACTAACTGAAAGTAAGACTGATAAATCCTAAAAAATGTAGGAACAAATGTTCCCCATTGTCTCCCTTTAACATTTTGTCATCAGTATTGAGGTATTTCTTTAAATTCCTGGGGGCTGTACACAGCTGTGCCACATTGTCTTTGATAACAGATTTTTTTTGTGTGTCAAAAGCAGTGTTTGGACTGTAGTTCCTTAGACTAGCAGAAGAAACTGGATACGTCTTTGCTGTGGGATGATAATTGGCTATGTTGGACACCTTGTTCTCAGCAGAGAAAAGAACAAGCAAAATTTGGCACTTGACTTTCCTGGCTTCTGGAAGTAGTTCTGATGCTTGCAATTTGTGGGTTCCTGGGATCAGCGTAAGTTAGATCACTGTTGTTATTTATTACTGGCAGTATATCTGCAACTGTTTGCAGGCCAGGATGCTGAGAGTTCTGACCAGAATTCTCCCTAGGGGAGAAAAGCTAGGTAAAAAAAAAAAAAGAGAAATGCAACTTTTCCCCCCTCTCCCACTTCAGTCACCTGTTCAAATCAGTCAAACTGTACATGAATTTGTATTCAAGGCTGTGTGGTTTCCAGTCTTCTTCTAATCCTTTCTTTTTAAAAAAACCAACCACAAACCAACCAAAAAAACCAAAACCAAGATGTTCAGACTATTTATTTTTAATTAAAGATAATCAAACAAATTAAACCATTTGTTCACACCTACATCCTGTCAAGGGAACGGTAGTTTTTATTGGGAAAAAGTAAAATAGCTACATTGAAATCTTCCCCCAATTTAGTAAGAAAATAAACAACCAAGGATATTACCCTCAACTTCACCTGCACTTATAGCTGTATATGCAGAAATTTTCTTCAGCTTTCAAGATCAATACAGTGATGATTGTAGCAGAAGTAATTAAAGTATTTGATATCAATATGGACTTCCTACATATCCTGCCTGTGGTATCTCTATGTTATCACTAATTTAATAACATTTGAGTGTTTTCCTGAGATCCTATTCTTCCATGAGCATGATATGCATTTCCTTTCCTATCTTTTCAGGACGGGCTTGTTTTTATCTTATTTTCATGTTTCCTCTCTTCTTTTTTTCTTCTCCTCAGGATTCCACAGAAATCCTGGAAATGCAACATGCACTGAACAAAAAAGCTTGCTTGAACAAAAGAAAAGAAACTGAAGTTGCTTACGTTGCTAACTCTGTGCTTAGAAAAATGGTGGGTAAGAACTTTTAAAGGATAATAGCAGTACTGAGGAGGGAACTTGTGCTCAGTCCTGGGCATGGCAGAAGCAGCTTTCATTGCTGAGTTTCTCAAGCACTGCAATAGTCTGGGAAGACACATTCCCCTTCATGCAGATATCTGTTTTCTTTTGAGAGTGGCAAATGAGTTGTTTATTAATCTATCTGAAGTAAAGTAGTTCAGAGCAGCTGCCTTCAAAAGACAAGATGCAGGACCTGAATCCCAGAAGCCTGTAGACCAAGTATAATTTTAACAGTATTTTCCTATTACTAACATGTTCATGAATCCAAATTGCTCGATGATTTAACCTTTCCAGCACACCATACTTCATAACAATCACAAAAAGACACCAACCCACATATGACAACCCGGGCTTTGTAGCAACATGAGCCTCTCCTAAGTGTGATCAGAAGGTCTTGTGGGGTCACTGCCCTACGCTTGGTAGTGTCTTGAAACTGTTTTAGCTTAAACTGTAGTTGATCAAGGGAGAAAGTTGACTAAGCAGTGCTTTGTAAGAAAAGTAAGAGTGTAAATGAAATATCATAACCACCTTTCAACCTCTCCAGTTGCTGTTGTCACTGCAGTTTTTGTTGTTTGGGAGGCTGCAGGGGAGGCTGGGACAGGGAGACAGAGGAGGCAGTGGTCAGAAAGCATATGCTATTGTAATGACCCTACAGAAGCATCTTTGAGGCCTTCAGCTTTGGTCACATAAGGTTGTTTTAAGTATTTCACAAATCTTTCTCTTTCTAGATTTTAATCTCACTGTATTTTCAAAAAGGCTATGAGACTTTTTTTACACTGAATAATTTTAGAAAATTTTTTCTATGTACTTATTAAAAGCATGTTTTCTGTTGGTTCTAAACTCTCCTTGAATTCAGCTTATTTTCACCAGTTAGCCTGATTTCTTTCCTCTGACAAGATCAGAAAACTAATAAGGATGCCAGCTTCCTTCTTTTTCTATGAGAACTTAAAAAAAAAGAATCATTCCAAATGAGATGTTTTGTATGTCTATTTTTTTTGTTTTTCATGTGTATTTCTGTCAGTAACCCCTCACTGCTGCTTTTACAGACCTTTCATTAAGCAATTCAGCTGAGTACTGTGAATTTCATGCAGATTTATTATTAGGCCAGTTGTTTTCCTAATTTCAAAGTACATATCTCTGCAAACTTTTTTTTTTTTTCCTGCCAAGTTTTTTCGGATAACAAGATCTATTTGCTGGTGCACAGATCTTGGAATCATCAAAGGAGGACACTGAAAGCACTTTTCTTCTCTTTTAAATGAAGGTGGATAATAAATTCCACCAATCAATAAATTGTCTTCTTTTTCAGGTCCTGTATTCTACTCATCCTTTGGCTTGTCAATCTCCCCTGATACTTTCTTTTCTTGCTGCAGTCCTTAACAATTTTGCGTAATAATTTTCCTGTGCTGCTACAGGGACTCGTGTGAGGCTTAATGTGTTCAACCTTACTTTAATCCTTCAAAATGTTGAAAAACTTGTTCAAATACCAGTCTTAGGAATCAAGAGGAAAGAAGGGAAAGGTGAAAATATAAACACAGGAAAAGAAAAATATAGAAGTACTCTCTTCTGATGCTGTTACTTCTTCTGGAGGAGATAATGGACTTGAAGGAGTGATAATGACTTTTGTCCCTGTTGTTAGTAAATTCTTTATGCCCTCTGTAGCTCTTGAAGCTTCCTGCTCAGGAACATGATATAGGGATGGGAGGAATAAAGTAATATCTAAGAGATCTGCTACTGAAATTGGCAGTGGAACAAAAAGTAGCCGCTGCTTGCTCCCTGTTGCTTTCATTCTGCTTTGTTCTTTAATATTAGGATCAAATTCAGCCCTGTTGGAAGAAAGGGTGGAATGAAGGAGTGTGTATTAACTTCTAATAGTCATTGTTGGAGCTCGTAAGTGCCCAGGACTCTGCTGTGCTTAGCATTACATAGAAGTATAATAAAAGATGGTTGCTGCCTCAGAGACGTTTATAGTCTCAACTATAAGACACAACAGGCAGGGAATGGGCAAAGGTGTATGAACTCATTTTAAGGTAAGCTGCTTTGTGCACAGTGTCTGGGTGTAATGAACCAAAAGCAGTGCTCAGCACACCCTGCACTCCCAACTGCAGGAGTTCAACATCATCACTGGCATGTCTATACTGCAGTGCCTCTGGTAGCAGACTGATGATGGTGGTGAACTCACTGTGGCAGCAGAATTGCTTCTCTGTGTTTTATCAGACTAATATCCCCAGCCCAGCTTTGCACTTCACATCACCCTCATCTCCTGGGTAAATGTGTATGATCCAGTACCACATACCCCAGTAGAGCAGGGTAGAATGGCAGGTAGATGGTATGTGGGAGCAGCAAGTGGACCTTCCATCCCTTCTCCTTTGTGGAGTCAGGGAATATGCTACTGTTGTCAGGCACAGCTATGGACTGAGAAGGGCCAAATGGGAGGAAGGAACAGGCTTTCCTGTTGTTTGGCTGTGGACTAGCTTTAATTCTGCAAGCCGCATGGTCTCAGCTAAATAGCCAGTTAATTAATCATTAGTAATGTTGCAGTGATCGGTGGGAGGGTTTTGACCCAAAGTTAGCTCATTCTCAGCATGATGCTATGCTTTGGGTATTTTGCCTTACTTTGCTGAGAGCTTAGTTGTTCTTGTATCACACTTCATCACACAAAGTGCACATATGCTCCAGTTCTGTCTTCCCATATGAGGAGTGAAATTTTGTCTGATTTTCTTTCATGAAAGTGTCACATTCACTATTTTCAACTAAGATTTCTCTCAAGAAGTTCAGACAATTTTGGATTGTTCTATACCAATGTCATTTTCTGGCAGTGACAAATTTTCTGTGACAAACGAGCTTTGTGTTCTGCGTTTTTCAATGACTATTAAATGTTGACATTCACCCTGGATCATACTATAAACTGAACAACATGAAGCTGCATCTACATTATTATTTTAATTTGGAACTGAAGTATGTGTTTTGGCATAAATCCCTGTGTTATTTCCATAGGCTCAATTTCCAGAGTGGTTTCAGTGCAAGTAAAGTTTAGTGCTAAGTATATTCCTTTTTAGAGGAAACTAAACACGAGATTCTGTTCCAGCTGCATCCCGAAGGTGCCCTAAACTCAAACAGGGACATACATATTTTTATTCCCTCCTGTTAGGTATTTGTACACATTGATGAGATCCCCCTAAGTCTTCTCCAGGCTGAACAGCCCAAGCTCTCTCAGCCTCTCCTACTATGTCAGATGCTCCAGTCCCTTAATCATCCGTGTAGCCCTTAGCTGGACTCACTTCAATTTGGCCATGTCCTTCTTGTACTGGGGAGCCCAGCACTGAACCCAGAAGCCCAGATGTGTCTCCCTGAGACTGGGTAGAGGGGAACAATCATTTCCCTTGACCTGCTGGTAATGCTCTTCCTACTGTAGCCCAGGAGGTTTTTGGCTGCCTTTGCCAGGAAGGCACATTGCTGGCTCATGTTCAACTCGGTGTCCACCAGAACCCCCAGGTCCTTCTCTGCAGAGATCCTTTCCAGCCAGTCAGCCTCCGGCCTGTGCTGGAGCAAGAGGTTATTCCTCCCCAGGGGCAGGACATGGCATTTCCTTTTGCAGTCATTATTGCATCATTACTACAGTCTGTGTAAAATTCCATGTAACTAGCGATGTTTTAGAATAATTTTTATACCAGTCAGTCTTAAGTTTCATTACTTTGTTTTCCTCTTTACTAATTACAGGGGTTTTAGTCATTTATAAAGCTGCAAGCAATAACACTTACTATACTGATTATTCAATATATGTTTTCAGTTCAATGTTTCCTAAACAGGTATTATCAATACCTATTGATTTAACTGCAAATTCTCTACATGGCAATACCACAATGCTTTCACAGAATGTGGATAAATAAATCCGTTAGGTATTAAAAGAAAGCACATCCTGTTTTCTCTGTAGAAACTTTTATAGATTACACTGTATGTTTTAGACACATTTTAGGGTATATTTCCTAAGATTATGGTTATCCCTTAAAATATACAGCATGGCCTCCTCATTTTTAACCTTTCTTTCATACTGTCTTTAAAATAACTTATATACATACCTAACAGTTTTATTGTGCAATTTACAAGCCTGGCACTCTGACACAGTAGTTTCTTACTTGGTTTGAACACATATTCAGTTTTGTCTTTTCTTTGTAGTTCAAGTGCAGGTGTTCTACAGTCTTCATTTCCCCCAGGTTTTGTCATCCTTCCTGAGCGCTATCTAGGGCTGCTCTTTTATTCCTCAGGGAAAGGTGGAATTGCTGGCAACTGTTTTTCTTTTCTTATCTTGACCTGTTGGCTGAGTGGCTTCTGTGATGATGCCTGATGCCTTTCATCCCCACTCCTGCTGCGTGAGCAACGCTGAGCCTCAGCAGCAGCATCCCTCCCCAGTCAGTTGCTTCTGTTCTTTCAGCAGAGTGAGGATAATTACTTCACTGGGATACTGTCAGCTCCAACTGAAGTCAAGGGAGCTAATAGAATCTCAAATAGCTAATAGAAGTACGGCTTTGTTTCATGTGGGGTTAAATAAGCTGAAGTCGGTTCACTGTGATATCCATTTCAAACCACAGTACTATGACCAAACTCAGCTTCTGGAATTGAATTCTCATTTTACTTGGACCATGGCTTCCTAAGGAATATGTCAGCATTTGTGTGACATTACTACAGTTTGATATACCAAATTATTTAGCCATGTGTTTATTGGAGGTTCATAATTATTTGGAAGATACTAGTGTAGTAGTGAAAAAAAAAATATATATTTTTTTTTTTTCCTTTACTTATTTACAGTTGGGAGTGTCATATCTTTTTGACTGATCATGAACAAAATGAATATACACCATCACATTTTTCTTCCCAAAATAAAATAAATATAGGGGCAAACAAATAATCTCCTATTTCACGATAAAACTAAGTAAAATAAATTTTTTTTTTCTTATACCCCATCATGTCGCACTCAGACATAAAGATTGACAAAGATCAAAAAATTAAACAATGGCACAGTCAAAAAACAAGTGCAAGGTTCATTATTCTGATTATTTCTACTTTTAAGATATATTCTACCCTACTTACAGGAAATTATGTTTTTGCACTGCATTTCCTATTTGAATTGGAATAAAGGATACCATTCATAACTTTTTTATTCAGTCATTAGATTAATTAAAAGTTAAAAATATCTCTATAGATACATATCAGGTGTAACTAATATATATGCATGCATAAGTATATATATAAAACATACTGTATAAGATGACATACATAGAAGTATATGTATGTGTGTAAGTTCTTTTATTTATACACACATGTACATAGATTAAACAGGAAACTTCACTAAAATTCACAGAGGTACAAAGGTATTTATGAAACTAAAAATGGCTAAGGAATGGGTTTGTGAGATCAGGTAAACACTATTTTCTTTTTACACTTTTCTAGCTGTAACCAGATTTCAAGCTCTCTATGTTGAAATATGTAGAAGAGAAAGAAAAAAAACACAGAGAATTATTTACCAGCAATAAAATCTTGTGGTGATAATAATCCAGAAACAAATATAATCAGACGTTCTAAGGCATCCTCTCCTGTATTGAAAGCATTAATGTGTGATGCCGCTTTGCTCTTGTCACCAAGAATGATCTCTGGATGTTGGCTCAAATTCATTTCACGTGCAGTTAGCAAGTGCTTCAGCTTCTCTAATCAAAGTGGACTGATGGACACAGAAGCACACCATCTGTAAAAGAGGTGCAACAGCACAAAAATATTTCTTTAGTGTTACTATCTTTGATGCCTTATTACATTTTCTCTTCTTAATTCTTCCTTTTCCCTTTAAGTCATTAAAAAACATTTTTCTTTTGCTGTATAGGAATCATTTAAGAAAATTTCATAGCAAATTAACTACTAGATACCTATGGGAACCATCCCTAACAGTGGATTTTTGCAATTAAATAATTTATTTCTGTATGTGAAAAAAAAAAAAATTCTTTTCTCATTTCATTCTGCTTTTTCAAACTGCTAAGCTTCATTATGCTCTTATATGACAAATTTTTTTCATAGTACATGTAACCCTGATGGAATAATTTTTTGACACAGAGTAATGGCAAACTATAGATTACCACTAAAAGCTCAGATGTTTCGTAATGAACTAAATACTTATAGCCATAAAGTTGTGAAGGATCAAAATGTCATAAGAATAGATGATTTAAAAGGTTTTGTTTTGCTTTGCAGCACCATATACAAATACTACATAGAAAAATATCCAGATAAAACTTCACTGGGAGCTATGAATTAGAGAAAAAAATATGAAGGAAAACTCCTTTATGAACCATGCGTATGACCACAAGGAATTCAAGGAGAATTTACTAGATTCATGTAAGTGAATAGAATGGTAAACGTATTTGAGGGGAAAATATTCTCACAGAAACACTGTGGTTGAGCTTAGAGGACACTTCTGGAGCTCACCTAGTCCAACCTGCCCGTGCGTGTTACTCAAGACCATGTTCCAGCCAGATCTTGCATATTGCCAAGGGTGGAGAGTCCACAACCTCTCTGGGAAGCCCATTCCAGTGTTTGACCACCCTCACAGTAATAGAGCTTTTTCTTATGAATTTTTTGTGTTTCAGTTTGTGCCCTCTTGTCCTGTCACTGGACTCCACTGAGAAGAGTCTGACTCCATCTTCTTTACTCCTTTCCATCAGCTATTTATACACATGAATAGGATCCCCCCCACCCTGATCCTTCTCTTCTCCAGGCTGAACAGCCCCACCTCTCTCATCCTCCCCTTCTATGTCAGATATTCCAGTCCCTTAATCATCCTTGTTGCTGTTTTCTGGAGTCCAGTTTGTCCATGACTCTCAGCACTGGATCTAGCACTACAGATATTTCTCACCAAGGCTGAATGGAGAGGAAGGATCCCCTGCCTCGACCTGCTGTCAATACTCTACTTACTGCAGTTCAGGAGGTCATTGGCCACCTTTGCCATGAGGGTGCACTGCTGGCTCATGATCAGCATGTTATCCATCAGGACTCTCAAGGACTTTCCAGTGGAGCTACTTTCCAGACGGTCAGCCCCAAGCATGCACTGATGCTTTGGGTTGTGTCTCCCTGGGTGCAGACCTTTGCACTTCCCCTTGCTGAACTTCATGAGTTTCCTCACAGCCCATTTCTCTAGCCTATAAAGGGTCCCTCTGGATGGCAGCATGACCATCTGGCCTATCAGCCACTCCTCGGTTTTGTCCTATGCAATTTTGCTGAGCTTGCACTGTGTCTTACTGTCCAGGTCACTAATGAAGATTTTTAAACTGTTTTGGCCCCAATATCAGCCCCTGCAGTACACTACTAGTGACTGGATTTTGTGCCACTGATCTGGACTTTGTGCCACATTTAGGCTGTCAGTTCAGACAGTTTTCATTCCATCTCACTGTCCATTTATTAAGTTCATACTTCCCCAGTTTGTCACTAAGAATGTTTTGGGAGACTATTTTGGAAGTCTTGTTAAAGCCTTAATATTTTCTACATAAAAAGGTGGATTCCATAATAAGGCTGGAGAACATCTACAATATAAAGTCTCTTTGAATTGTGAAAGTAAAAAAAAAGATTCCTGCTTCTGTGTTTCTGATAAGACTTTTTCCAGTTAGCAATTTTATAATATACGACTAAAGGGACTGCAACTAAAGAATGACTAATGAGAGTCCGCCTGTCTAGATGTTCATGTAGATTACCACTACAGAGATCTATTAATTTCTGAAATAATCCTCAAGGGTAGGTCAGGCAGTCCTATTACCCTTGTTTTACACTAGATGAATTCAGGGTAGAAGAGACTAAGCACAGAGAGTCAAACCCAGCTGCATGAACAGGCTCATGCTGGTGTGTGTTCACTTAGTATGTGCTCCAGGTCAACTAGAAATGAGAAACTTAGCTCCATAGCATTTTAGTATACAATGAAACTAGTGTAGAGGCTGGGACAGCATTATGGCTGCTTATAACAAAACAGAGAGAAAGAAGAATTTCTGTTCCTGTATTCATCATATTCCTGTACCCATTGACAAATGCCTCCACTTTAGACAACTCAAGTATCAAGTAAATCCTAGAGCTAGCCAAGACGGAAATTTGAAGCATGGAGATATATTTAAACTCCTAGTACTTTCTAGAGCTTAGGGACCTGAATTAGTGCTAAAATTTTCTTTTTTTTTAAATTGCATGAACTTTAGGTATTTGTGCATTACCAAAATTACCTCAACCTGTACTACTCTGAAAAGAAGCATAAACCACATGATCAGAAATAGTTTAATGTGATTTCTCATTGAAATAGGGAATAACAGGAGTTCCGCTAATATTTAGGTGGACATCTGTCTACATGAACTGGAAATAAATATTAGAAACATGCCACTAGAATATTAGGAATATGAATAACATTCTGAATATGAAGAAAATTCTTTAAGTGTGCTGAAAAAAAATCTTGTGAAATTCCAGTTCAGTCAGACTTTTTTCATTATTATTCTTGTTCACTAGGTCTCTTGAAACAAATGCTAGTTGTAGAAAGAGATGAAATTAATAATCCAGACACTATTAAGATTTTAACATAATGTAAATAGTACACTTATGTGACCGCTGTCAAAATTCATTTTTCCCCGATTTTTCTCCATGTGAAGACTAGAGCTTGTGTTTAAATATTTATGTTTACCCCAAACCTGATATTTACATTAAAATCTAATTACTGTGAATAAAAATAGATTGAGAAGAAAAAGCACCTGGAAGCAATAAATTTTAGTCTTCATTAGGGCAATATCTATAACCATACAGTTTATTATTTTCATGCCTGGGAAAAAATGCTCCAGGATTGTGACTTTCATGTGCCAAGTTAAGACTAAATGTAAAATTTGACCAAGAGCCTTTGAACTAGCCCTTAAAAGCAGGAGTTTAGCCGTGAAACTCTGACACAGCTAGTACTACAGCATAAAATTGCTGTAATATGTTCATTGACTTTAATGTCATGTGGCAGTAAATTGGCAAAAAATGACCTTGTTCAGTAGGCAGCGGGTTTGATTTAATCTATGAGACAATGACAGAGGTGGATACAAACATTAGAAATGCACTTGTTCATTTTAGTCCCTGTGAAAGTTGAAATTTACTGTAGAATCAGAACGTACATACTAAAGCACCTCAAGGAATAAGGGATGTCTCATCTGCTGGCTGCATTAAGACTTCCCATTCCCTTTTCACCCTCTTTCCATTGGCTTGAACAGCAATATTCAGAATCATTAGCATGATCAATAATAGCAGGGAAAGTAAGTTTGTCTTAACATTTGCCTCACTATACTCAGATTTCTTGTGTGTGAAAACAGTTCATTTTCCAATGACAAATCGGTTTGGCATGAATAGTTTCAGGGAATCAGCTTTACCAGCACACCTTCTTCTAATGGTAAATGCATTCCTCTGAACACTTTCTTTTTCTTCAATTCACTCACTGACTGCCTTTGCCTTAACTGTTTTTTTTTTTTCCTTCTAATTCCCTTGGTAATTTTTTTTTTTTTTTTTTTTCCTAAAAGTAGTTTTCTAAGCAAAAAAATTAGACATTTGTTTCTGTTATACTAACACCATTTTAGCACATGCTGTCGCTCATGCGACAAAGCTGCTGTAATTCTAACACATTATATTTATTAGAGTCAAGTAAAAAGAAATAAATTTGTCACTGTAATGCCCCATAACACTTGACTAAAAATTAGATTCCTTGTTCTGGGCTGGAATACATACTGTCGGGTAAAATACCTACCTTGTCTATAGTTAGTGGTGAAAAATCATTCTTTTGAAAATGTTTTACTGCAAAACCCAATGTGAAACAGGAATGCTGCAACTGTCAATAGAAAAGGCTACAATGATATGTGCGTAATATTCTTCTCAGTAACCATTTATATAACAAATAACAGACCTATAGGTATCTCTTCTAGGTTAGATTGAAAGCCCAAAAGCATGTAGTGAATCTAGTCAGATGTTCATCTGAATGCAGACAACAGATATCACAATTTTGAAAACCTTCTTTTTAACTGTTGGATTACAGAATCATGTTACTTTTAAAAGGCTCCATCTTGTTTATCTTGAGATGCACACATTGGAGACAATTATGGTCCAGACCTGAGTTGGTCATACTAAAATACATTTGATGCTAATGAAAATAATTTGTATTTTAGATATTGGTTCTTCTGATCTGGAAGTAGATCAGATTAATTCTCTGTTGAAGTCCATATTTTCCCCATGTCATATAAACACAGTCTAGGATGACAGGTTTAGGTGCAAGTATCAGTTGAATCCCACCCTTACTGTCTGTGAATGTTTCTGATCCTTGTATCCTATATTGAAGGACAAAGATGAGTTGGGGGG
>VYZV01027156.1:20477-39308 GCA_013401275.1 Pandion haliaetus | reverse complement strand
TGTTCTCCCAGAGGCGCTACCACTGTCACTCCCCTCCCAGAGGTGGGTCCGACATTTTGGGGCCGTGGAATTTTCCAGCAGCTTCTTAAAGGGGCCATCTCTGCAGCCCCCCTCCCCTGCCACCAAAGAAAACCGTGCCACACAAACCCATAACAATCTTGTATTACATTTATAATTTCAGAAGCCAAATTCCAAAGCATTACTTCTATTCTTGTAGAAAGATAAACAGACAAATGTATGTTTATCTCTACAGACAGATAAATACTGCACAGTATTAAAACAATATCATCGGCTCTCTTATATGTTATGTATTATTGTCAGTATGAAATGTGAATACTAGAATAGGCTCGATGTCTTTATTTTTAACTGACTAAAACAGCTGTAGGGATAAAAAATCATTGGTGCAATACAAAAAGGACACATATTTAACATGTCCTTTTTTAAGTATAATGTTTGTGAAGAAGGAAGATGTATTCAAGAAATAGTTCTCTTTCACAGACTGGCAGAGCAACTACAGCATATTCTGAATTGTTTAAAGAGGGTACTGTATCATTCAAATGAAATCTGATTTTGGTAGAAAATTATCTCACTCAAATACTAAAAATACTGTGTTTGGTCTTTCAGTGTTATTAATGATCTTATTGGGAAAAAAAAAATCAAAGTCAACCAAAAAAGAGAATTTTTACAGAAAAGGTCAGCAATAAGCACAATGAAATAATCAGGAGATTAAATGGTTTAAGAAGTTACTCAATTAGCAATGTTAAAACAGAGTCCAAATGTGTCAAAGACCAGCTAAGGAATTTGAACTATTCTTTCAACTTAATTTGATTTTAAACAGATAATTTAGTCATGGTGTTTCTGTAGTATTTTTTTTTAATTGAGATTTCAAGTAATTCAGACTATTTGAAATAGCAATACAATACACACCATAGACATTTAAGCCAAACCCAGAATAAACTGTTTGTTTAACAACCCTAATGACTTTCATAAAAACTCAGTAAACACGATCACTGTGATGAAACTGCATTCAGCAGCAGAGCTGAAGGTAAAGGTTGCTTTTGGTTTCTTAGTGACTTACATGGTCAAGGGCAAGTTATGCCCCAATGTGATTTCCAGTTTTTTAGGGGAACTTTAGCTTTATGTATACCTCCTGACTCTCAAACTGTGTGACCTCGAGAACAATGAATAGTGAGCAGCTTGTGTCTGAAAGAAGAGCCAGGAAAGGAAGGCATAGTGGTTTTATGCTGAGAAAGGTAACCTCTGGCAGTTGTGCTAAGGATGTATCTCACATTCTGTTTACGCCACAGAAAGAACTGGAATTTATGGGTGTAGAGGAATGCAGAACCAATTCTATACCATTGACAAAACTTTAAAAAGGTAGGATCAAAGGTGCAGTTCAAATTAAAGATGTATTTTATCAAGGACTTTAGAAATAATAAAATGTACACAATAAATATTGAATAGCATTTTCATGGTCTAAGCAGAAAATATGTGTATTTTTAAGAGCGTTATTTCTAGCTGAAGAATCTTTACACACGCAAGCATACATCTGTACTTGTATATGTACATATACATATTTTTTGAAAAATCCTGGTCTGGTTATCAAAAAATTATACTGGATTTTTGAGACATCTGGTTAATCTATTGGCAAACCTGAAGAATACATTCATGTTTTTCTTGATCCCATGTCCTGAAAAGTCTAAGTAAGGTTTTATCTACAAATGAAGAGAAAACACAGTGTTTTATTTTCTAACACAGGTAAGACACAGTCATTTCATATTTCTTTTTATTTCAAGGACATGACATTGTGTTCTCTGCTGCTTTGAGTAATTACTTATGTAGATATTTATACTCCTGAGCTGGTTTTCACAAGTTTTTTTTTCAAGCAACACCCTGTTGCTATGTGTTAGTCACTTATCTTACAAAAATGTAAGGGGTATTACCACTAATGTATAAAGTGAATAGCTATGTCTCACAGTTGTATGAGTGTCATCAATAGTTTGCCAATATCCTGTGGGCCTGTGTCCTTCTAGAAAAGCATCTCCTGGAACATGTTCTTTTTCATGGGAACTCTTATTTCATTTCTACTTAATACAAGACAATAATTCCCATTGTTTATTTTTACTTATTTTTATGAAGGACATCTATGAAATTTGTTCACATTTTATTATATATTCCTTGCACAGGACATGTGCATATTCTAAGCTCATACATATTTTTTCGTTTAGGAGCTAGGCATAAGATTTATTTTCATCACCCTCCATGATGATTAAAATGGAAACAAGCTACTAAGTGAAGATATACACTTCTTTCATCAGCAGCTGTTAGTAATATCTTAGCATCCTTTGAACAGAGAAAAATGAGAAACTCTCCTTTTGATACAGATCCTGCTCAGAATATTCTGAAATTTTTAATGTGTATGGTGCAAGAATTACTGAATATTTTCTGAATTTAGACACTGACTAATACAAAACTGTTTAATTTTTGCTATATAAATATTGAATTATTATGGAAATCTGAAGGGATAAATCTACAGGGTCAGATTTACAATAAGTAAAAATTGGCATAATTTTCCCATTCCAAAAGCTGTACAAATCTATCTACAATAACCTAGTGAATGATCTTATTTAAAGCTATATGGTCTAGCTGGATGTTTGGCTGGGTGTTCTGCCTCTCCAAAAGTAAACGAAAACCTCATATATGCATTGTTGTTATACGCTACTCATTAGCCAAACTCCGATTTCAGGAAGGAATAGGTCACAAGTCAGATTCATTATTTGGCACTTCTTGGTTTTCCTATCAGTGTAGGAGGATGTGGCTCACTTTACAGGTTTTTCTGGGAATTTTAATTCAATAAATTACTAGTTCTTTTGAAACATAAAACTTTGATTTGATCTTTCTTTTTCTTTCTTTGCTGCTTTCATTCTCTCTTTCTCCATCTTTTTTTCTTTCTACTTGCAGACCCTTACAGAGTTTTTGCAGGGGAAGCAGAGAAAAGGGTTGCTTGTTTGGTTTTTGTGATCCACAGGTCTTACACATACTTTAAGCTGGTGAGAAATATTTTGTGTCTTGCTGTTTATGGGTATGTTTGAAACAGGTTTTTTATAAGTCTTTCTAGACTAAATGTCTATCATCCAACTGCCTGTGACTGTAGGACACTGGACTCAGAGATTCCAGAGCTTCTACCATGCCATTTCTTAAGACCCACATGTTGACTACTTCCAGGTCTCTGGAGGAATTGAATAGTTTGTCTGCATAAAATTACTAGCATATTCTTATTTTCAAAGGGAAAACAAAATGATTTTGAACATACTGTCTAAACCTAGGATAGAGTCTTGTTCCCTTAACTGATGTGCCTGACCTACTGAAATTTCAGGTATCTGGCCTTAGAGAAACAGGGATTTCATGTAGCCTACCTCAGAGAGTAGACACATAATGGGAATTTAAGTTATTATTATATTAGTCCCTTCTAAGACCATTAAAAAGAAGAGACTGTGCAACTCAATTACATTATTTCTCATCCTTGCCTCTTTATAGATAGATGGGAGTCATCAAGGTTTTCACAAACACTGGAGTGAGCTGTCTCTATTTTGCAGTACAGGGAACCACAAGGAAATATGTTAAATGCCTACAACCACAGGGAATCTAATTGTGCACATTTCTGCACAATAAGAGATCAGGCACCCAGTGAGCCTCCAGTGGGAGCCTTTGCTTTCAGGTTCTGGCCAGCTTGAGAGGACTGACTCTACATCTCTCAGACGGTGCTATGGGGGAGTAATTATTCTTTAAATCTACTCTTGTAAATAAGGCATCTGAGGCTATGCATTTGAGAGCCGCTGAAGCCAGTTAAAGCACAAAGACGGTATAAGATAAAATACAGACAGATTTCATGAGACACAGTCTAAAACACAAAGTCTTCATGCTCCCAATAAATGGCCTACCCAGGAAGGTAAAGGTAGGACTTTGCTCGTTTGCTACCTTTCTGACCCAAAGGCTTTTGCATTCCTATATGCAATACCTCACCTTCAAATGAAGGATAAATTTTTCTGCTGCTTTTTCTCCACTAACATTTTATCCTGAAAATTAAAAAATTGATTTTATCTTGCAGTGATTGATCTACTTACATGTAAAAGATGTGCAACATTTCATAAGAAATTGGCTACCTAAATTTGTAGTGTTGCAGAGCTATAAACATGACATAGCTGATCATTTTCACAAGAGACCCTTCCAAGCACTGGTAATCAGCAGAAGTTAACTACCAGCTAAGCTTCAAGTGAAGTAAAGACCTTAATGACTTCTTCAGGAAACCCAAATTCCCATTTCCTTTTTAATACACTTTACAGATCAGAATTATCAGGTAAATCACAGTAATTGTAATTATGTGTGGGCAAAAAAATATGCAACTCTGAATGCAGCAAAGCCTCAATAGAATGATGTAATTCAGCACCAAATTTCATTCATGTTTATGCCTGACTTTCTTTATATAAAAATAATGCGAAGTTTCCAACACACTGTTAAAAACTTGGCAAAGTTTATATCTAACTAAAAATTATGTGGAATAAAATAGGAATTTTTAGAACTCTTGTCCCTAAACGAAATTACTGAATAACTTTTGTCCTCTTTATCCAAGATCTGGCCAATATCCTTTGCTTTAAGAACTTCTTTTATGATTATAAACAAAAAATAAAATAACTTAGTTGTATGCCATTATATTTATTTTATCAATTTTATCTTTCAACACTTCTTTCTATATAGATCCAAGAAATATTTGAAACACATTAGAAACTTCACTGAGCTCTTGTAGCCAGAATATTGATTTGCACCATTGCCTGCTCAAATCTGTTGCATTTCTATAGATATCATGCTTGCTACTCATAAGTAAGCCTGATTATGATTAATTCTCATTGTTTTTTTCATTTTCCTTTTCTGCTTAGAGTAGTCATGGTTTTCTTTGGTTGTTTATTCAGTAAGAGCACTCATGATTTAAAGAGGTTGATTTTATATTTCCTGAATAAGTCTTTGAGGATATATAGCTTGGATAGACAGTAGGACTATAAACAATCAGTATTATCATTGTCTTAACCACTAAAATTTAAGTAGCCGGGAAAGAAAGTTGAAGAAAATGTCATTTGCAATTTTTATAGTATTACTATGAAATACTTTATATTCTTACATCCCTTTGTGAGAATTCATTATCATGATGTATCAGATATATTTTTCTTATTCAACCAGACAATTTTTTAGGAATGAAACCATACAGGACTGAATGGAGCAGGGATTGGATTCCCTCATCCAGTGTACTCCCTATCTTCTGCAATAACAGGTGACAAAAAAATTACTATATATTAGGAGGACCCATACAATATTTACAAACACAGGATCTATGAACACAAAATAATTCTACACAATTCATAAGAAATATAAAGACCAAGGTAAAATACAAAAAGCTGCATATATAATGTTCTCCTTTNNTTTTTTTTTTTTTTTTGAAGAACAGGTTGACATAGGGGAATCATCTATTATTATTGCTAAATATACAATGATAAGAAATGTATTTAAAAAAAATAATTCCAGGGAATGCTGAATATGTCCCATCTGTATGTGTGTTCAGCTTTCAGTGTTTTAAAAGAAGGCAGGAAAATATTCACTTTAGTATGAATTGGGTTTTCTTTGTTTGCAAGAAGGAAATTAAAAGAAAAGTATCACTCTATCTTTTTTTTAAAAGTATCTGTAAATCCAGCAAAATTTTTCTGTGGACTTCAGTTTAGGATACTTGAACATAAAAAAATGTAAAATGTTCTCAGATGCTTTACACTGCCAGGAACACTCTTTTAGCAAAAAATTATCTGCTATATTCATGCAGGTCCTTATCTGTCCAACAAAACTGAATGCAAGACAGGGATAGAAAATCTAGCAGGTAGACACTTAAATCTTTCCTAATCACAAGCATAAAGACACATGTGTATAAGTGGATTACTGCTGTGTGGTATGAAAATGAGAACACTAGTTATGGAATCCTCCTTGTATTTCCCATGTTCACCTTGACTGATTTTATTAAGTGTTTAGTGATACCAATGACATCCAGTGATCCACTCCAGTTAACAGCTGTGTTTCTCTCATATTGTGAGAAAGCCCACTAGATTTGTCCCATATAGTTTTCTATTCCCTTCTTCCAAAAAGCAGATTGCTTGGTAGCAGGCATGATGATGACATGATACTATTATGAACTTCTAGCTGAGACGAATGCCTCTTGGTCTTCCCTCTGCCCTTTATCACAAAATGCCAGATAGTTCATTTGCTTTCTACTTGCTCCAGTTCCCTCATTTCCCAACAGTCAATTGTGATTTCTGTCACATTGATTTCCAAATCTGGTTCTGAAAGAAGTATTCGGGTTTTTTTGAACGCTCTGAAGTGATGACATTTAAGCTTCTACCACAGATATCTTTACCTTAAAAGTAATATTCATTGTGTTCTGTGTTAACTTGACTTATCTTTTTGGAGTTCTAAATGACTTGCTTTTTTTTAAATTATTTTTACATATATTAGTATACTTCCTAGTTTAAGCTCTATAGTATAATAACAACAACAAAAAAAAATCGGCTTCTTTCTGAGCATGCATTTGCTTTCCTTCTTGTTTCATTACCTTGAAGACCAGTGTGTTCTAGAATAAAATTTTGTAAACCTTAAAATATAAACAGATCAGTGTTATATGAAATATTTCATACTGATTATATTACTTCTGTGGCTTTACTAGTTTAATTATACTCAGTACTGTAAAATATTAAGTCTAGTTAGAAGAACTAACAGTTCAATGTAAATATGACTATAAAATCAGTTGAGAAAAACACTTTAAAAGTTCTGCAACAAAAATATGGTACATACAAAAATAAAATTCTGGATTGTATGATGCTAAATATAATTCTTTAAGTAGGACATTTCAATCAGTTTAACTAGTAACAAGGTGGACTGGAACAGATCTGTTTCCAATATGCTTCTAAATTTGCCTTTTACCTCAGCTTTACATCTTCATAACTGGCTAAATATTGGCTGACTATGAATCCATCTATTGTTTGAAGAAAAGTAATCCACTTCTTCATACTTTAGCTTACAAATAAAATTTATGAAACTAACCTTTTCAAGTTAGTTCCATAAGACTTCCAGACTACAGAGCCACACCTCTATCCCACTGAATGAAATGGTTTTATTACTGTTTAGTCTGCAAGACATTTTCCTGCTAGTACATGTTCTATTAATTCCCGTGGCCATCTAAAAGCTACAGTGATTCCTTAGGAAGTAAAAGAGCACATATAATCATACATTTTGAAATTATTTTTCATTTATCTTTAAAATCATCTAGACACACATCAAAATAAATGTCCCTAATAGAGGTGCTTGTCTACTTAATTTTCCTTCTTAGGAATTTTTTTACAGGTTGATGTTTTGTTTTTTTTTTTTTTAGAATGTGCCTCAAAGACCAATGATTACAGGCACTAGAGTTGAAAAGCAGTAGAGTGCAAAAAAGGTATGAAGAAGATCAATTTCTTACGTGTGTATTGTAGAATTCATTCTACTTAAACTTTCCTNCCCACCCACCCACCCAGAGTGGGATGGGGGAGGGAATTGGGCAAAAAAAAGCTCATGGGTTGAGATACGAACAGGTGAATAGGACAGAAAGGAAGAAAATGACAACAATAATGATAAAAGAATTGGAATATACAAAACAGGTGATGCACAATGCAATTGCTCACCACTCGCCAAACAATGCCCAGTCAGTTCCAAGCAGTGATCCCTCCCCACCTGCGCTCCCCCCCAGTTTATATAGTAGATGTGATGTCACATGGTATGGAATACCCTTTGGCCACTTTGGGTCAGCTGCCCTGGCTGTGTCCCCTCCCAGCTTCTTGTGCCCCTCCAGCCTTCTTGATGGCTGGGCACGAGAAGCTGAAAAATCCTTGACTGAGTCTTAACACTACGCAGCAACACCTGAAAACATCAGTGTGTTGTCAACATTCTTCTCATGCTGAACCTGAAACATAACACTATACCAGCTACTAGAAAGAAAATTAACTCCATCCCAGTCAAAACCAGGACAGCCATCTCTCTCTGATTTTAGATTTTAGACGTAATATCTTATTATTAATTCAATTACAGGAACATTTTCACTTCTTGTGCTAATATATATTATCAAGGTAAGTTAGAAATGCCACAAAGCATTTTTTTTTAATTAACTGTAATGATATAACTTTCAAGATTCATAAAATTGTCAATAGCAAAAAGATGTCACAAGGAAGAAACATCCAAAATAAATTATCTGATATGCTTTTTAGTTTGTAATCAATAAGTCTTTCCATTGTAGTTTTGACACCATGAAACTATGTTAGAATGGGTCTCTGAATGTCTGCTTGTATTACTCAATGTTTTTTCTAGATATATGTTACTCTTTTTGCTCCATACACATTCTTTTCTCTCTGCATGGAAAGAACTTGTAGAACCTTCTTATTAATGAATTATTTACCTGACCATGTTCCAAAGTGCTTTTGTCTTTCTGGAGTTTTGTCTTTTACTCTGAAATTCATAATCTTCATAAATATAAGTATTGTATTCACATATCTGAAATATCTTTTAGTTTCTGAGCAGCTCCCATTCACTAGCAGTCTTACAAGTAATAATAAGCAGATTGCAGCAGAACTGCTTACCTTTTGTTCATCAATTCAGGAAAGGACATGTTAACACATTCTGATGACAAAATACTTTACACCTCTATTTGTATCAATACCAGTATGTCCTCTTAACTTAGTAACTTGAACAGATCCTTCATTTCCAGCCTAGCTACACCAGTCTTTCCTTGCAGGGCAAGTTCTCCATTTCCAGCCACCACAGGGGACCTTGGTTTCACTCAGATGAGTTTATCCTTTCTGACTGGATGGATCCCATGGACTTGCAAGGATCAAGATTTCTCAAGATAAACCTTAATTGATCTTCTACCACCGTTGGAAAGTTCTTGAACCCCATCTCTAGGCACAAAGACCAGGAAGACCTTTCTGATAAAGGTTGAGGCAATGAAGGTAACAAGCACCTCAGCCTTATCTGCATCCACTGTTACAAGGTCACCTACCCCTCCTTTTCATGAGGACTCTGTGCCTGGCCCAGAGCACATCTCCTGCCATCCTGGCCTGGGTGGCATTACCCGCCCCCTCAAGCACAGTGTGAGTCAAGGCCTTCTATGTGCCAGGGGCCTTCTCCAGCTGCCTGGAGGGGAGTTTCTGGGCCCCTTCACAGCCACCACTAGCTGCCAAGGCTTCTGTTAGATGCACTCTTGTTCACCAGTGAAATAGGTGTCACCCCTGGATGTGGGCAGGAGCCTGATACACCCTGTGCAGCAGTCAGCTATAGTGTATGGGTACCCACCCCACTCAGTCAAGAGGCATCTTCCTAGCAGGAACAGCTAACAGAAAAATGGGAGCTGCAGAACTCCTAAGGAGCTTCCAGAGATAACTACAAACAGAAATAATGATTTAGGGGGAAAAAAAGAAAAGTAACAAAACAAGCAAGTAAACAAACAAACCAACCCCACAAACTGCAGGGGGGAGGGGGGAAGCCAAGCCCATCACTCAACTCCGCCAGCCCTTGCTTAAATAAAAATCTGAAAAAAAAAAAAAAAAATATCAGGAATAAACTCCACACAAACTGCTACATAGAAAAAGTGTTCAGCCACTGGAAAACCAAACAAAACTAAAGAGTGTTTTATTGGGTTTGTGTGGCAAGGTATTGGTAGCAGGGGGTGTTGCAGGGGTGGTTTCTGTGAGAAGCTGCTAGAAGCTTCCCCTATGTCCATGGCATCTCTAATCATAGAATCATTTAGGTTGGAAAAGACCTTTAAGATCATCGAGTCCAGCCATCAACAATGCCCACTAAACCATGTCCTGAAGTGCCTTGTCTACATGCTTTTTGAATACCTCCAGGGATGGTGACTCCACCACTTCCCTGGGCAGCCTCTTCCAATGCCTAATAACCCTGTCAGCAAAGTAATGTTTCCTAATATCCAATCTAAACCTCCCCTGCCGCAACTTGAGGCCATTTCCTCTCGTCCTATCACCAGCCACCTGATGAAAGAGACCAGCACCCACCTACCTCACTACAACCTCCTTTCAGGCAGTTGTAGAGAGAAATAAGGTCTCCCCTCAGCCTCCTTTTCTCCAGGCTAAACAACCCCAGTTCCCTCAGCCACTCCTCAGAAGACTTGTGCTCCAGGCCCCTCACCAGCTTCATTGCCCTTCTCTGGACATGCTCCAGTGCCTCAATGTCTTTCCTGTAGTGACGGGCCCAAAACTGAACACAGTAATCAAGGTGTGGCCTCACCACCACGCAGTACAGGGGAACAATCACTTCCCTGCTCCTGCTGGCCACACTGTTTCTGGTACAGGCCAGGATGCCCTTGGCCTTCTTGGCCACCTAGGCACACTGCTGGCTCATATTCAGCTGGTTGTCAACCAGCACCCCCAGGTCCTTTTCCTCTGGGCAGCTTTCCAGCCACTCTTTCCCAAGCCTGTAGCGTTGCATGGGGTTGTTGGGACCCAAGTGCAGGAATCGGCACTTGGCCTTGTTGAACCTCATACATTGGCCTTGGCCCAACAATCCAGCCTGTCCAGATCCCTCTGTAGAGCCTTCCTACCCTCGAGGAAATCAACCCTCTCTCCCAACTAATTAAATATCTAAAGAAACCCCATATTAAAACTGAACTAAGTAGAGAAATAAACAACTCTCCACGAGTAACTGCTAGAGTGGGGAAATAAAAACCACACCCAGCAATCTCCAGTAACAAAATATACCTTGTCTAAATAAAGAACCATTAAAAAGCAAAAGAAAAATAATTAAAGAAGAAAACCTAAACAAACTCAACCCAACAAGCAAGTGCTATGGGAGGAAAGAAAAGCTTCTGAAAACCAAACAATAAATCCACCCTTAAAGCCCTGTCTTAATAAATAAATAAATAAATAAATACTCATACAAACTAACAAACTGCCAAAAATAGGAATGTCACCACTTCTTAAAAAACCCACACAAAAGGAGGAAAATAAAAAAAGGAAATTTAAAAGAACAAAGAACACCCCAAAATCCAACCACCCATTCATACCTCTAAAAAACAAGGGAATGCAAGAAGCTACCAAAAAAGCCCCCCTTCCCAAGTCAGAAAAATAAAAATGGTAAAAACCAGCTGTCAGAAATATCTATATGTCTCTGAAACATCTCTTACCTGCCTGCTTGCTGCGTTCTGCACAGCAGGAGGTGACTGTAGGAACTGGCAGAGAATGAAATACCAGTACTGAATCATGTTTCTTATGTAAGTGTACTTACAGGTTTCTTATAAACCTAAAAGGATCATAAGAGAGGAGGCCATAAATCTCTTCAAAATGTCTTCCCTTGTTCCACAGTATGGGAATAAAGCCTGACAGACTGCTTTTAACATGTGTCTGCTAGGAACATGCTATGCTTCCATAATAATTCTGACACCATCAAAACATTTTCATTTAAACAAATCCTGCCAGGGATTTATCTCAACTAATTTCATGGGGGGGTAATTCCATTGCCTAAACTTTTGCTACCAGTGGCATTTTAGGCACTGTAGGGTATTCCTAGCTTCCAGGTGTTCCTCAACAAGACAATGGGTTTCTTCTGGGTTCTGTGTAATATCTGCCCACCCAAAATACAGACATCTAAGATCAGGGGGTAGAGTTTGGAGGTCAGCTGGAGGCAAGTTGGGGTGTGGTGGGTTGACCCTGTCTGGATGCCAGGTGCCCACCAAAGCTGCTCTATCACTGTCCTCCTCGGCTGGACAGGAGAGAGAAAAATATAACAAAGGCTTGTGGGTAAAGATAAGGACAGAGAGAGATCATTCACCAATTACCATCACAGGCAAAACAGACTCAACTTAGGGAAAATTAATTTAATTTATTACCAATCAAATCAGAATAGGATAATGAGAAATAATACCATATCTTAAAATACCTTCCTGCCACCCCTCCCTTCTTCCCGGGCACACCACCACTCCCGGTTTTCTCTCCCTCCTCCCCGCAGCAGTGCAGGGGGATGGGGAATGGGGGTTATGATCAGTTAATCACACGTTGTCTCTGTCACTCCTTCCTCCTCAGGGGGCAATGCTCATCACTCTTCCCCTGCTTCACCGTGGGGTCCCTCCCACAGGAGACAGTCCTTCATGAACTTCTCCAAGGTGGGTCCTTCCCACGGGTTGCAGTCCTTCAGTCACAAACTGCTCCAGCGTGGGTCCCCCACGGGGTCACCAGTCCTGCCAGAAAACTTGCTCCAGGGTAGGCTCCTCTCTCCACAGGGCCATGGGTCCTGCCAGGACCCTGCTCCAGCATGGGCTTCCCACAACATCACAGCCTCCTTTGGGCATCCACCTGCTCCAGCGTGGGGTCCTCCACAGGCTGCAGGTGCATATCTGCTCCACCGTGGACCTCCATGGGCTGCAAGGGGACAGCCTGCCTCACCATGGTCTTCCCCACAGGCTGCAGGGAAATCTCTGCTCCTGCACCTCCTCCCCCTCCTTCTTCACTGACCTTGGTGCCTGCAGAGTTGTTTCTGTCATGTATTTTCACTCCTCTCTCCAGCTGCAGTTTTCTGTTGTGCAGGGGACTTTTTCCCCCTTCTTAAATACATTACCCCAGAAGCGCTACCACTGTTGCTGATGGGCTCGGCCTCAGCCAGTGGCGGGTCCATCTTGGAGCCAGCTGGCACTGGCTCTGTCAGACACAGGGGAATCTTCTAGCAGAAGCCACCCCCCATAGCTCCCCCACTACCAAAACCTTGCCATGCAAACCCAAAACAAGAATAAATTAATTTTACAAAAATGGCCTCAAATTCTTATATTTTGGTAAATTAATCATGGACAGTGAGTCTACATCTACCTCTGAGAAAGTTAGCTTAATATTTCATTAAAGGGAACGGAGAGAAATTGGGCATTTTAGGTTATGACTCATGTGAACTATTTTGTACATCTGCTTTATGAGATTCCACAGAGGTGCCCGTTTCTCCACTGACTGTAAAGCAGTGACAAGATAAGGTGTAGAAATCAGTTGTAGGCATTTAATGTCAGGTAAGATTACTTTTTCAAAGGAACTTCATGATCTCTATCTGGCAGTACCTACATGTATTCTGTACCCCATTTGTTAAAACTAAAAATCCAGATAAGCCCCACTTCAATAAGTATGAAGGCAACTCCTGCATGGAAACTTGGTAGGTTGTGTTCATGACAACATGGTAACTGTTTTTTCCAGATGAGGAGACAGAGAGAAAAAATAAGAATTTCTGATACATTTTCCCACTGTCTTTTCTAGAGAGTTCTGAAATTAGAGAACTCTCTGTGACTTCTGTGCTATTCTGGCTGTGTGCCACTCGTTTATCAAATTGGAGATTTTGTCACAGGGTACAGGGTCTATGATGAACTCCTAATTGAACTCATTCTCAAACTAAAAACCTACAAAGCAGCTTTTGAAATGAATGGGCTGGCTGCAACACTCTCATCTGCCTGCATTTTATCAGAGAAAAATAATGATGTCAAAACCTGTGGTGAATCTTCTTTAAGAAACGTCATTTATTCACAGGTCACACAGACAGCAACCAATTTTTAATTTATATGTGAATAAAAAGAGAGTACTCTGTAAGCAACACATCATAATTAGTTGTAGACTTGGAAGAGGCAATGAAGAGCCTGCCCTGCATTCATGCCCTGTTTATTTGAAATCCTCTGCTTAAAGCAACTGAAAACTGCAGGAACAGAGAAGCAAGCCAACATTTCTTCTTTCCTTGCTTGTATCTGCAAAGTTGCTGACATTTATGCTGGCTGGCTACACAAGTTTTAATCATCAGTGGATTTCAAAAGACCATAGATACATCTATTTCAGAAAACTTCAATAACTTTCCACTAGTTGTTTCACTATTATAAGTGTGTGTAAGGCATTAGGTTCCTAAAAATTCACTATCAGGATATTTCTGGCAGAGTAACAAAGTAATATTTGTTCAAAACTGTGGGCTTCAGCACTTAAGTATACAGTATGTTCTAGATATTTCAAGTACTATATTACTGTTTGTGTTTGAGCAACACTGGGAGATTATTCTTCCCTTCATGAAATGTGAAATTGTAGGCGGTATTAATTTCTGGCCAAAATTTTGACCTCTTCCTCCAACATTTCTAGAATATTTTTTTGCTGATAGCAGAGTCTATTTCAGAAAGCATTCACAGCTTCCTTCCAGGGCTATTTTACTTTATACCATGTCATAAAACAGCAAGCAGTTCTCTGTGATACATGCTGGGAGCACCAAGGAGTTGAAGGAATATTAATTTTGGTTACTTCTTGTCCAAAGGTAGTTCTGTATTTTAATGCTTTGTAATTTGGATTATATTGTATAATGTTTTCTGTAGAGAACCACTCCACAAATATGAATGGGAATCTTAGTTTTCTTCATAGATGAGTGGTCTAAGCAGAAGGGTGGAGTGTCACGTTCACACTTGTTTCTTTCTTGAGAACCTAAGATTTTCAAGCTACATGACCCCTTAGTAGCAGTGGAAGATATCTTGTTCCACAAGCAGTGATAGCATACCTACAGTTGCTTTCTTCCAGTGGTTTAGTGACCTCGAGGTACTCATGAAATAGTTCTAAGGTGTTTATGAAAGGTGATTAAGAAAAGGGAGTTCAAATATGTAATACATCATTGTGCATGCATAATTTGTGTCAGGAGTTCATAAACCAGTAAAGGTTGTGAACCAAGAATATGTTATCTGAGCAAAAGAATGGTGTCTTGAAATGAAATTTTACCTTCTGACCTCCCCACATCTGTTAAAAAAAATAAAAATAAATATACTGAATCCTCACATGTCTAAGAGTGGTTTAAATACTGTGTAGGGGCAAGCAGGAAGCAAGCTAACATCCTACGGTTTACCCGGACAGGAAGGAGACATTCCCTGTTGGTAACAAAGCTCAAAAGATGTAACCATCCCTGAGAGCCATCAGGGTATTTTCTATTGGTCAACCTACAGGTTCAGCTGGTACATTGACAGTGGTGTATTAGACAGTGGATCCTCTTAGGCGGTTAATTCTGCCTGAGCCCTGTGTTAGAAGTTCAGGAGTGTACATAGAACAGATACCTAAAGGTGAGGATTGGAATCAGGATGAAAATGGTTAAGGCCTGAATCTATTGCTGCATTTTATATGCTTCCTTCTTCAAAGAAAAATAAAACAAGAGTGCTGCTGTGCTGGATTCTGACAGCTGTTCACTGATTCAATAATCATAGTTCATAAGGAAAGTTAAAAGATGACTGTCAGTATAAATGCACAATGAATTCTATTTCTATGTTTAGTTTAATGAAACAATAAGTACATCCAATATACATAATCAGTGATAATCTTGTATATTTATAACAATCTATCTAAAAAATTAATACCATTTCTAACTCCATAACAATTTTTTCCTGCATTTACGTAAAAAGCATTTTTTAAAAACAAGATGTCTATTCAGCTGACCACTCTAACACTTTGACCAGTTTAACAATAGATATGAATTTACTCTAATATATCCATAGATATGGTGTATTTAATGAAATAGGATGACTACAAGAAATCATATCTTCACTAATTCTAAGTGGATTTGCATATATGTGAGGCTTGGGTGAGCATGAAGAATTGAATGAGTACATAAACTTTACATGAATAAGAATTAATGCAGATTCTGGTGCTACAGAATCACAGTCACTAGAATCAATTCACATACAAAAATTGAAATAAAAGACCAGCTTCTTTCATTCTCTGTCACAAGGACAGAACCACACCAATCAATGACATAAAATCTAAGATTCACTTGCTAAGCAGGACAGGCATAGCAGGTGGATAATAATCTCTGTTCTGCCATAAACACACACACACACACGTGTGTCCTGTAGAAAACATGCTGGCCCCAATCACAGCCTCCAGGGCAGTTGTGACAAGCTGCAGGAACTCTGTTTGGGCAGAGGACTCCAGCAGGTCCAAGTTTCTATGTCCTGTCTGCCCACCTGGCCTTTACACAGAGCAGTGGTGGACGTTTGTGGATATGTTTCTCCAAGGGACTTCTGCTCTCACTATTTATTGCTTTCTACGTTAAATCATTGGCATTTTCATGTCACCTCAAGCTAATCTCTTGATTATTATTATTTTTTTTAATATTAGCTGTCTGTCCATAGATTACTATCACCTTTTAATCTCTCACACCAGGTGTTTTATAAGGACTACTGTTGTTAAGAGTTTATTCGTGCTTCTTTGTTTCTTTCCTGTGCACGCCTAGAGAATGTAGTTTAATGCTTTTAGCTAAGCCTCACCTATAACCATTATCTGTGTTTTGTTTGTTTTCCCAACACATATCAGAATGACCTGGTGAGTTAGAGCCGGGAAATGTAGTCAAGGTCTCACTTCTCTCAGCAGTACTTCTGGATAATCTTCCCTCCATGAAATCTCAGAGTAGGGCAAGAATATTATAAAAGTAACCCTTTTATACTGCTTTTGTTGCTATCCCCTCAGTTCCAGCTAAAAGAGAAACACTCAGAAAACACATTTCCAAGTTATATAAAGGCTTAATTCCATGTTTAGCAGTGGTGAAAAAGTAATTTTTTGCATTTGCTTTGTTTTAATGCAAACCAACTTATGTTTGGTTATAAATAGCTCTTACAGAATGACCAAAATTCAGGCCACTCATTGTCAATTCTGAAAAGTATTCTAAGGGCCAAAGAAGGTCCTTATACATAATTGCCACCAAGGAAGACCATTTAGTATAGCAGATCCTCAAAACCCAGGGAGGGCAGAGGGGCTGGCTTGTACATTGCATCATCAAAGTTCAGTAAGCACTCCACATCAATCGCCAAAAAAGCCAGATCTGATTGCAGGGTGGGGTTAAGGAATGCAGACTCAATTCAGGATCCAAATCTGATCAAAAAGAAGCTGTAGATTCCAGGCAGGCCAGTCAAATCTCACTGGAAGTCCAGCTAAAATAGACAGGTGATTGTTTGTGGAAAGCTTTAAGGAGTGTGCTTTTTCTTGAACTTCACACCTGGATCAATTTGAAATAACTGAAAAAGATTATGGAATATACTTTCATATATTGCAGAGAAGTAAATTGAAACAATAAAAAAGAATAGAATTATTACCTCAATGCCAGAAAAAACCAAGTTATTATCAAGGCTTGAAGTCTAAGACATTTATAGTTCTTGTAAAAAAACAACCAAAAAAAAAAAAGAAAAGGTAGTAAGTTATTGGCTAATCTTGGTAAAATGCTCTAAATATTCAAAGGACTGTGTAAATACTAATTTATTCCACCAAATGCTGAATGTGAACATTGTACTTTACTTCATTTTATTTCTTATAATAAATTACAATACTTGTTCTCAAAAGCTGTCTTTTTAAGCTTTGAAGAAGAAGTAGAGGATTTGACCCCTGCTGGGAGACTGAGTTTTGTGGCCAAAATGACACACTGCTTTAATTTGCTAGGGCCAAATTATGATTTGTCATGCACACCATGTAGCTATCCAACACATGTCAAGGCAGAGCAAAGCTTGTATTTCCTTCACTTAACATACTGAAAAGATTCCAGTTACATTACTTGTAGCCTACAGTAGGATAAGTATATTAAAGATGTTAAACCATTCATTGCAAAATCAGTTCTGCCTTTAAAAAAAAAGACAGACAACAACAAAATTCTGGTAATCACATAATTCTTGAATGATAATTTAAATTTATATGTCAGTTATTATCATGTTCCATTGGTCAGCAACCTAATATTTACCTGTTCGTGAACTATTAATTTTTGTTATGAAGCTGGTCACAAGCAGGTGACATACTTAAGAGAAAATTATTTCTTTTGAAATATTCTCATGATCATGGAGAAAACTTCCATGTCTGTGCCATGACTTGACAAAAACCAGCAGAATTCCACTGACCAGAGATCCACAACAATTCATAGCAGGGAAAACTCTTGCCCAGTTTTCTTTAATCAGGATTCTGTAAGAACATACAATACTTGGCAGAGGGAGGTTAAGGGGAATCCAGTGAGTTTTATATTTAAAATAGATAGCAACAATTTTCTAAAGAAGAGTAATAAATATGAAATGTGGTCAATGTATGTTAGAATATACTCAGTAAATGAGCTACTATTTATGAAGATGTGTCCTAAAGCATTTTCATGGATATATTCTGAAGCAACTAACAAATGAAGGATTCCCAGCAAATCATTAGCAAATTTGTTCAAGAAAGAGTTCCAAATCTGCACATGTTTGAAGGCAGTGGAGGGATAATAGCTCTGCACCGCAATTTTAGCAGTGGTACAGATGGTCAGCTAAGCTCAGTCTTTAAGTTCACATATGTTAACATTGCCATTATAATATGACCTGTATCTCAGTTTTATAATTAGATCATACTGAGAAAATCAATATGATCTATGAACACACACATTTTTCCTATAAAACTGTCCAGCAGTGTCTTAAGCTTCCTCTCAATAGTCAATCTCTATCCTAAATTTACTACTAGAAAAGATTTAATTGCAGCCAAAGTTTTAAATCACTCATAGCACCTAATAGGGGTACAATTCATACATATGTTGAGATATCTTTCTTTTGTTGCTTGAGGTAACATAATTACTGTCAACACAAAGCCTGCAAGATTTAAATCATTCTCTTTAACGTCTCATCTTCTCTGAAGTGATCATTTTTACTCAATATTTTAGGGTTTTGTCAGCCGTTGGCAATTTATTTTACTTCTCGTTGAGATAATGCTGTCTTTTTTTTTTTTTTTT
>VYZV01027155.1:38788-55431 GCA_013401275.1 Pandion haliaetus | reverse complement strand
TTAGGTGAGCCAGTCTCAAGAGCACCAGCAGTACATCACTTTCCTGCAGAGGTTATTGGGACCTTTACTGGAGGCATACAGCTCTGCTGTCATCTTTGTGCACAATTTTAGTGGTCCTGTTTCAGAGTCTGAATACCTTCAAAAGTTACACAGGCACTTAATAAGCAGGACAGAGAAGAATGTTGCTGTATATGGTATGTTAAACTGGTTTTGGAACTGGATTTGATTCATTCTGTTCCTCCTAGCACACGGTAGCCCAAATTCAATTTCAGTTTGTTTATCTCTGGGTTTTCTTTCTTGCAGCTGAGAGCGCTACCTACAGTCATGTGAAAAATGCAGTGAAAGTCTTTAAGGAAATTGGGGTAAGTGTTTGGTGATCAAAGCTGGAGACTGTTAAGTTTCATTTTAATCGTGAGCACAGTTTTGACAATTCATGGAACCTGTTCGGTGTCAGTTTAAAATCTGTGAATGTATCTGTGCAAATGTATTGTGGGTTTTGAGCATTTTGCTTTCCTTAAGGCTCAGGGCTGTAGGAGAAGAGCATACATTGCAGAACAGGGTATTACTTCTTGCCCCTGAGAAAACCTAGATGAGGACTAGGTGACTAGACATTTTTCCTCACAGCAAATGAAGTTCCACTGCTCTACTACATGTCCTTATTGGACATCAGTGACAATGGTGGAAGGCTGAGAGCATGCTCTGTGCTTAGTAATAGCTAAATTTAATTTTGAAGGACTACTTAAATCTTCAAAAAGTATTAGTTACTGAATTTTGGCTTGGCAGTGATTGATGCTCCAGAATAACAATCCTAATAGACCTCCTGCGTCCACCATGGGGATACAGGTTTTCCTTAAAATAAAGGATCATTTTTGCACTTTACCACTAGCATTTTGAATTTTAAATCACCTATCTAGATTTTGCAAAGGAAGAGTTTTTCTTTCATCAGAATGATGTGGCTTCCTGAATGCCAGATGGGTTTTAGCATTATAATTTTGAAAGCATCAGCATTTAGGCAAAGTACTACTAGATAGGGGGTTTTGAAGTCTTTGTCTTTAAATTCTGTTGTATTAAATAAACTAACAGTAGTTAATCTGTAGTAAAGCTTATAATAAACGTATCTTCTTGTTGACTGTAAGAGCTGTGAAGAAAGCACGTATCAAATCCATCATTTTAATTCTAGTTTATTCTGCTGTTGGAAAAGTGGAACTAGATAGCATCTGCTGAGCATCTACTCAGAGCATAGCATCTGAATTCTTGTTTTCAAAGTCCTTACACTTTCAGTTCAGATGCCTTTTGAGTGCATGTTTTATCCCTTGGTGTTAGGAGCTGGCTGTGTATCATACACTGTGCTTACTTCTCAGTTTCTCTTTTGTACCACTTGAAGTGCTTCAACGTTGAGTGAATTCTAATAATATCTAAAGACATTAGCATCTAAGTCTTCAAGAAAGGGGGAAAAAAAAGTCTTGTAAATGAGGGCAAATTTAGTATAGACCATAAAATTTTAATCACAAAGGAGATTTTTCTAACATGGTGATACTTACATATATTCGTGCTGTGCTTTAGGTTTTCAATCAGACAAAACAAAGAAGAGACACCATTTTGGAACTAAGCACTACGTTCCTACCTCAGCGCAACAGGCAAAAACTACTGGAATTCATCATGAGCTTCATGGTATTATAGACCACACATAGCACCTTTGTTCAGCGGCATGAAGACAGGTTTTGAGACTGTGTCAAAGCCTGGGGACATTTGCTAATCCTTCCAAGTGTAAGGTGCCACTGTCTGGGTAAGGCCTTCTCTGACTTGAACTACTGGAAGACAAGTGCCTTCTTATATATGCATTTATGGGTTTCTTACAGTCTCAATCCTGTTGTAATACAGCGGTACTCAGATGACACTTTGGATACAAGTAATTAAACATGTTGCAAAAAATAAGCTAAATTATTAGAATTAGATTTAAAATGAAGAGTGAAGTTTTATCAGTGTTATATTTTAAATAAGCTTTTAAAGACTGTAACAGATGCACAAATACACATATTGGTGATCTGTAGCTAACCCTGAGATCTTGAGTTTAGTGGCAACACAGCTTAGGGCATAAACAAGTAACTTTCATTCCAATTCAGTTTTATTGTTTTAAATAAATGGTNGTAGCAGATGATTGTGAGAAATGTTGTCAGCAGGCACACCTTGCACTATTTAGAGCTGTGTAGTGCAGTGGTAAATTGCACTAATCACTGCTGTCATGAAGAATGTGAGAGTAGTGTTCTTGTTTTTATTATGGCATCTGTCATTCAGCCAGATGAAAGTCAAGAGACAGTTGCCTGAATGTGATTATCTTGTAAAATCTTAGATTATTATTTAATTGAAAAAAGCTATTGTTTTGTTTTTAATTAATAAAATGTCAGATTTTTATTTTTTTTTTAGTGAAGACAAGACTTGATTTGGTGAAATAATTTTTAATTTTAGCCCTAAAAATTTCAGCAATAACTTTTGCAATTCTTTGGAAGCAAGTGTTCATATTGTATGATATGAAACATAGAAATATCATAAAATATAAAATATCATATCTAGAAACACAGAAATATCATAAACAATGTACTTTTGATTCTGATTTAACTGACAAAAAAAAGTAAATTCATAGGCAAAACTGAACGATGAATAAATTCTGTCCTATGAAACAGGACTCTGGTATTGCAATTTGATCCTTTTGCATGGAGGACTTGCACTGTAGATTTCGTCTTCTCTTCATGCAAGTGGAGTTTAGATTGCAACCTGTAGTCCTGTATTTTAGTACAGCTGTTCTAGCTGAAGCAATAACTTGGTGGTATGTGAAGCTGGTTTGCTTGTGAAATGTGTTTTTCCTCATTTAGATTGCCTTCTACATGAGGGAAAGCAAACATTTCAATTACTGCAATGTTTTGCTTGATTCTCACATCCTGGCCTTGTTAGCAGAAAATCCCCCAACGTTCATCATGTAATCTCTGTTGCTTAACATAAATATGGAAAAGCATACTTGAATCTCAGCACTTGCACTGTTACGCCAGCACAAAAATGATGCACACAATTTGAGTTTGTGGCCAAGGAGTTTGCGTTTGTACTGCACATCTGTCAACAAGAATATTTCTGTAAATTTTTTTATTAAATGCTATTAATATTTGAAACCTGCAGTTTATGAGCATTATACTGTTAGCACTGTGAGATGCATGTGTTTTGTCACTAAACCAGGTGCTCTACAACACTTAAAGAATTTCTGAACCAAAGCTACATTAATAAGGATAGAAACTGACCCTAGAGTCGCTTTTGTTCTTACGTCCTTCTACTCTCTCAGCAGGGTAGTGACTACATCGCACATAATTTGTTTTGTGAAGTCTACTAACTATTTAGAAAACAGTTTCATCTCATACTAGCTAATATGCACTGTTTGTTAACCTGATGAATGCTCCATACAATGGTTGTTGCTGATGGCTTCCATTTAATGTCAAAAAAAGACTAGGTGCTTCTGAATAACAAGCTCTCGTAGTTTACTGCATTTCAGTAAATCTGAAGTGTACTAACAGCAAAGATTGTACATTAAAAAAATTTTTGAAAATGAAGCAATATGAAGCAAACAAAACTTGAGTCATTCTATTAAGAATGTTCTGCCAACTGACATATTAGTTACCATAAAATCCAGGGGTACTGTGGTCACTGGAGTGTTCTGGCTAGGTGTTGCACCTAATATAATTCATGGCTTACATTTAAAAAAAAAATTAAAAAAATAAATCTGGTTAATATAAATCAGTGAGTGGGTAGGGTAATAATGCATGTGAATACACATTAATGAATACATTTAGTATACAGAGGGAGGGGGCACCTCTAAAACTGGTTTGGTTTTGTATGAATAAAGCCTGCATGTGAGAAGTCAGTACTATGAATCGTATGCCACTGGAAGCCTTTGGATTCTGCAGCAAGTGTGTATGTATACATACATATGCAAGCATGTATATTATGACACACAACTATGCTTTTCCCTGAAAATAAAGCACAAAATATAAAATTATCAGGCTGTAACAGTCAAAAACTAAACCCAATACTTTTGCATTGTATTTACACCTTCAGTGTCTTCTGATTTTATTAACCTCTCATGTTTCCTTTACTGATAGAATGCCAGGTTGAGTTAATTTCAGTAAAGTTAACCAGTGAAGAAGAAAGGACCAGCCCTGAATTACCACAAATGTATTTTAAGACTCTCCTGTTATAAAGACTTACGTGAGTCTCGTCATTCCTATGAGCATATTACTCAGGTGTGCAAGTCTTTTTGGGCCAGGATCTTTCATGATACGAGAAACTTAATCTTTCCCTATGCATCCTGTAGATCTCACATTTTTAGAGTGATGAAAATGCAGAATTCCACTTCCCGTGCCGCCACAGCTACGCAGGCTCCCAGGGTTCATAAACTTGTTAGTTTACTTTCTACTCACACTGACATGGGAGGCATACCTGCCTTCTCTTTGACAGTAGAGGGCTTTATTCGCCTATCTTTGATTAGGAAGCATATGCACATACTTGCATTCAACTGACTGCCTGCTCCACAGAGAAGTATCAGAATCACCATGTAGAAGAAGGTTGAGCTGGGAGGTGATGTAAGATACTGTTGCTCATGTGTGTCTGTGATAATGAGCCTGATACTGCTTCTTTGGGAATGTTACCACATTCTACCTGTTACATGTAATGCTGTGTCTGTTGTAGAAGCACAGAGGTGTACTGGAGTCATTTTAATAAATTAAACTGTTTGCTAATACAACATTTAACAAGTTCTTCTAGTGGTTTTTTTTGTTTGTTTGTTTGTTTTTTAAATAACCTGCTAAGATAATTAATTCAGTAATTTTGTCCCATTCCAGGTAGCTTCTGAAATTAAACCATGAAAACCTTTCATTGCAGATGTGTCTCCAGCAGTGTATGTATTGGAGCAGAACCATTTAAAAAGCAGATGGAGGTGACATCCTGACTCCTGAGTCACTGTTTTGTTGTGAAGCAGAGGTGCCATTTTGCTTCTCCATTTCCCCATCCCCACAAGGCTCTTGTACATGGCTTCCTCTTTCAAAGTTCCTCTTGCCTTATGGGGGGGGTGTCATTCAGGAGTCTAGGACTGCTCTGATGCTGCACGCTGTCCCTTCCTGTGGTGATTTCAAGCTGACCTGGAGTGCAGTAAGCACCTGTCAGCAATTCTGACAGCACCTGGCAAATGTGAATCAATTGCAGTGGTGCTTTAATATAATAAAAGCTGCATAGATGATCATTACTTAAATTGAGAAGGAGGGATGCTGTTTCATTCTTCAGAAAAAAAAAAATTTGTAATCAACTGATTCTTTAAGAGGCCTCTAGCAATGTTCACATGCAAGCAAGGCTCAATTAATTGACAACTCTAGGCTGAGGCAGGAAACTAAAATTCAATTATTGTCAATAGCTTGAATAAAATTCAATTCTTATTGGTGATGACCTTACGTGTTATTCTTTCTGTAAATGTCTTCCTATTTCTCAGTCTTTTAAAATCCCAAATGTCAGATAAAGCACTTATCTCCGGTTTTTGTTTAATTCAGTTTTCTTGTAATAAAAGTTTGTCAGGCTTACTTAGAAGGATCACTTGATTTGAGCTCTCTGCTTTGTTCTCTCTTATGGTACACCAAGTTTTCAGCAGCCCTGTATTTTCAAGGTGAGTTCCACATTGATCTGAATTGCTGCTTGAAACATTTTCTTTTCAGTCTTTTATAGATGTTCATTGCACTTTGCATTTGCTGGGTGAGAAGTATCATCCTTATTAATTCTTCTGTAAGTTGGCCCACCTGTTAATGTAATTGTCCAAAAAGTATCGTAGTTGGTGCTGTCATTAGAATAAGGAACTTTCATGAATGAAATGTTCATTGCTGCATGTTATGCTGGAGTTCAGACCTGAGAGACCATAAACCCCAAAGAGACTTCTAGATTTCATCTGTCATAAAACATTGACAGAAACAAAAGCTATTTAATTAATTGTTGTGTAACTATTAGTTATACAAATATATGTGCATGTAATTATGCAATGCAAAATTTCAATAAAAGATGCATGGCATAATTGCTTTGAGTAATCTGCATAAAAAGGGTGTTCTCCAGTTTAGCAATAATATTGGCTCTTAAACTGATAGTATTTGCAATCTCCTGGTCCCAAACGTTTTACATAGTGACAGTCTCTGGCAGATGAGGAAGCCTAAACATGGAGATCAGATAATATGTCTAAGGCCATGCATGGGTTGCCTGATACTGATGAGCCTATTCTTGTGCTCCTAATTTACATGTCACTTCTGATGCTGTCTTGTATTTTCATTAGCAAGTGATGGTAGTTTGAGGAAAGCTGCATGTGTACAGGTAGTAAGTGGATTTTTTTTGTCTCCTTAAAGCACAATTCACAGTCAGACTAGAAGAATTAAGGAGTAGAATTACTATTAGTAGTGGACACGATTCCACTAGCATCTGTTCTGAGTCTCGTCTGTTCAGTATCTTCATTAGTGGCTTGGAGAATGGAAGAGAGAGTTTGCTCTTTACATTTGTAGACTAACAAGATCTGTGGGAGCCAGGTAGTACACTGAAGGTTGTCATGATCCCAGTGGTAATGATACATTTTGGAAAGATCTGAAGGCAAAAAGAAGAATGCAGTTCAACCAGGGGAGTACAAGGTATTACAACTGAGAGAAGAAAAACTAAATGCACAGGCACAGGAGAGGAAATAAACTGCCTGTGCAGCAATTCTTTGGAGAAAACTCCAATTTACTGGCAGATCACAAGCAGAACATGAGTTAAAAGTGGCATACTGTTATGAAAAGGGTAGATGTCATGCAAAGATACCTTACACCTGCACATGAATGACAAACACAGTGCAAAACTTTCCATTCAGATTGATAAGGTCTCAGCTGGGATACCATGTTCTGATTGAGGAGCTCTATTTGAAGGATGATATGGGCAAGATGGAAGCTAAAAAAAGGCGCTTTTTTCCCCTTGTGGAGAAGAGGAGAAGAATCTGATTATTCCCTGGATACAGGAGTACCCAGGCTGGATAAAGGTAGTGAATTTAGTCTTCAGTTGCAGTGAAAAGAATCAGGTTAGACACTGTAAAACCTTTTTACTGTAAGCAAAGAGAAGCGCTGAGATAGATGGCCTGGGGGGGGGCTGATGTTTCACTTGTTCTGGGTATTGGGTCCCTGTCCCTGCTGGTTGTCCCATGCTGCGTGGTGGTGAGCAGAACGGATGGGAGGTGAAGTTTTGCCTTCCAGGCGTGGGTATCTTTCCTAGGCGAAATAGAAGTGAGTTTGTGCAGAAGCAGCTTGGCCAGGAGCAGCTCTAATACAGATTACACTTCTTGTTCCTATAATCCTTCAGGAATAAAATATATGAAGGCTTTATTAAGGTTGTTCTGTAGAAATATTTGCTTAGTGTCTCTTCTGATCAAAAAGCACATGGAGTGCCAGCAGTGATCCGGAAAGGAATAGAGAAGAAACCGGATAACAGCGCTGTGCCTCTGCACTGCGTCTTGAGTGTTGTGTGAGCATTTTCATGGAGAGATGTGTAGAAGCCTCCTACCTCTGCCAGCAGTAAAATCCCTGGTGACTGGAAAATGTGTGAGGAATCCTGCCCCTGGCATTTTCACCTTCCAGACTGTTCCTGGGAGATTACAATAACAAATTAGAAATTAACCCTGTAACCTGTTAACAGATTACAGTTTAACTCGCCCTGCTTTGGAAATGCAGAAAGCCAAGTGATATTTCCTGAGTTTTGGGTTTACCGCCGCCTTAACTATTGCATTATCTATCTCAGGAGTTCAGGCTCTAGTGATTGTATCTATCAAAAGAAAACAACATTTATAAATGCCACTGAATTGACAGTGGCATTGTTTTAGCATAATGCATTTTCTTTGGAAGTCTTTCCAGGTCCCCCCCCAAAATACTTCCGCAACCTTTTCCAGTGAGCTGTGTACTGTGTGGTGGCTGCTGTGTAATTGGTACCCAAGATGGCTTGTTAACAGCTAGCTGGAGCGTGTCTATAAAACCAGTGTCTCACCTTTGTTTCCTCCTTCAGATGAGGCTAAGGAAGGGCTGATGGATTGGTTCAACATTTCTGCCTATCTGTGGAAAGTTCTACAGGCTCACCTTATGGCTGTTAATATATGTGTTCTCTCAATTTAGCTGAAGCCTAATTTTAGCAGTGGTGCTAGGCATCTTTTGAATCAGCCTTTCTCTTGTCTCTGCAGGATGGAGAAGACCAATTAAACTACTACCTGACAGAAAGCTGTAAAAGCCCTTTTTCAGTGTTGATATTTCCCCTTCATTAAACTTCATTATTATAATTTAGCATCTTTGCCTACAAATCTCTCCCTTTGTCTCTCTGGCTGGCCATTTATAGCCTCCAGTTTCTTCTTCCTGTGTGCTACAGGTTTAGACACTTGTCATCCTCATAACCGTTCCTGTTCCCAGGTGCTTCTCATTGTCCTTCTTAACAGCAACTCTTTGGTTGGGTGACTCAGCTTTCTCATTCAAACAGAGCTCCCAAAATATAAAAATTAGCTCCTTTAAAATCCAGACATGGTAATTAAAATTAACACTTTTAATATTTTTTTTTCTGTCAGAAAACCCTGTCTCCTTAAAAATTGATATGTTAAAAAGCAGGTATATTTCTCTCTATACTTCCTTATTTTGGCAAGGTGTTTGTGAAAGAATTAAATCAGAAGAAAGACTTTGCATTGAAGTAGTGATTTTGTTCAGTTTGGGGTTTTGAAAGTGAAGGTAGAACAAGATCTTTCTCAAAAGTTTTCCATAAAAACTTCCAACAAAACAATTGGATTTGAAATGCTTGTGATGTTTCATTCAGCTGCCATTGAAATGTAATTCATCTTCTCTTCTTTTTGGAGACTAGCTTGATTAATTCACTAGTATTTGTTTTCCTGAATAAATGTTATTTGTTATTTTTGAAAATGATCAGCCTGACTCAGTGAGATCAATTTTAATGCTGTGCTGCAGAATAATATGTTCTATGCAAAGAAATTATGTTTTGAGGAAGTCATACCACAGTGCACATTCCTTGAAAAATATTTTTTAAATCCCCCAAAGAAATCGTTGCATGTAATAAAGTGAACGCTCCCTGTCTCTAGGAGATGAGGAAGTTTAGGCATGTCTTATGTTTACATTTTTGTAATATTTAGATATAATGTGAATTCATTCTGATTGTAGGTTTTAGAACTCCTCCATTCTTCCCTCAAAACTGCAGATTCTGTCCCTTTTACCACAAAATGTTTTTTTTTGTCTAAGAATCTGGGAAAACTGATTTAGATATTAGGAGAATTCTATCCCTTTATCAGCTGTAATCATTAACCCAAGTCATAGTTTAAGGAAGTCTGAAGCAAAGAAGTGTAGAACTATTAGAAGCTGGTATGTCTGGGCATACTCCAGAGAGTTAGGAGAGTGAACCAGGGCAGGAGGTTTTGTGTGTGTGTTTTTGTCTTTTAATTGGTTTATGTGAAGTTATCCCTTTGCCAATGCAGAAGGCAGTAAAAATGAAAAATGTTGGAACCAGTGACACATGTAGTTAATTTTCTGAACTAAGTAAATTAAGTACAAATTGGTTATTAATAATTCAAAGCAAAATGCTAGATAAGAAATTGGAGCAGCTTTTCTATCATTTTCAACCATTAAAAGATTGGTCTAAGCAAGGCAGTCTGAGGCTCCCTTATCTCTTATTAAAGCCTCACTTCATTTATTAAAGAATCAGAGCTTAATGATGCAGTAGGCTTGAGACATTGCTGTTGGAAGAGCCTGGTGTATCGTGCCCTGCTGCAGACTTGGCCTAAGCTGGAAGATGGGTTCGGTGCAGGAAATTTTGGGTATGCAGGACCTCCTGGAGATAGCCTGGTCACTTCCTTGGGGATTGTTATTGTAGGTAGTTCATGTGAAGAGGTAATGAGCTGGGAGGGTAGGGCAGGTTGGGAGGGCTGCGCACTGGAGGAGGATTGGACATTGCTCTGATACATGGAGATATGAACTCAGCTCCTGGCTCTGAAACGGTCCCCAGATGTGACCCTGGGAAGACCACTTAATGCTCTATGTTCGTTAAGAAGTCCTGCAGGGCCCGGGAGGTAATGGCATGGTGCCCTGTGGTACTCACGTCCTGGGAGCAGGGATGGAGGATGGACCGATGCCTCCATAGTTCCACAGGTATTAATGTGCACAGTGCTATGGCTTACCATGCTGGCAATCCCGAGGTGCGTCCCTGCAGTGGGCACCTCTGCCCCATGCCTGCCCCTGAGTGGGACAAGCGGCTTCTGCTCAGCTGCTGCACAGCAGGGAGGGAGTGTGTGGTGTGCATGGAGGGCTGCCAGCCTGGGCACGTCCTGGCCGCCCAGCAGCATCATGGCAGGTAGGAATAAATGAAGGGAAGGGAGGCACAGTGAGATTGCCGGTCCAACTAGCTCAGGCTGATTTTCTTCTTTAATACAAAAAAACTCAGTTCTCCCTGTTATTGCTGTGTGACTATAGCAATTTCCACTGTCTGCATGGGCTCTGGTACAGTGATTTCTTTCTCCCAACTCATTCTCATACAGGGGGTTAATCTTGAGTCTGACTGCTCCCTACTGTGTAAACCACATAAGGGTTTTTTTGTTTAAATTGCCTAAGAAAACACTCTTTCCCCACTGTCTGCCTGCTTTTGCATTCAGACTGTACTTCATGAAGTAAGAATTGCCTCTCAGATCTATCAGGCCTACAATAAAATGAAATAAAACCAGGCTTCCCAAAGGAGATGTGTAGTTGCCACTTATGTCCATGGGTAGAAAAATTCCCGATGGCTGGAAAACAGGGGGGCTAAGGACTTTGGTCCCAGCATTTTAAACTTTTTTCTTTAGAGGGATTTTGTCATTTTGCTAATTGACAAACATGGATGAGCCCAGCTGCATTTTCAGTGCGTCCAGCAGATGGTGGTGGAGTTTCATCTGCAACTGCGATTCCCGCTGAGGGCCTGGACACCACCATTCCCACACCTCAGCCCCCAGGCTGTCCATTAGAAACAAAACATCATTTCCTTGGCAGCCAGATGCAATATCTGTTTAACATGGAAAGCACTTCGTTTGGAGCTGATTTTATCTGTTGCTGTGATTGATTTTTATAGTTGCAGGAGTCAGGCTGGGTTTGGCACCTGACACAAACACCACCACCCTGAAAGACCATCTTTAATGCCTGTGGGCATGCAGTGGTGTTTATGCTGCTTCAGGAGAAAATTTCCATGAGGAAAGAAGCTCTTCACCTCATCTTCCTCCTGCAACCTCTGGTCCAGACAAGCATTTTAAAGAAACAAAGCCATCGCTCCAAGTCCAGACCTGAGCATGCCTTGAGTTTGGAAGTGTGCCAAATGCAAGATGATTTCTGGGTTGCAGGCCAATATCAGATCCCCCTCAGCCTCCCACTCCATGCAAACTGATGCCCCCCCTACAGCTGTGGAAGACAGAGAACTGGATCTTCTGCAAGCTAGGTGGAAAGGAGAGGCTGTGTCCTTGGGGTGTTCCAGAGAGCCTGGCAGGGCTGCCAGCTCAGCTTATCCCCCTTTAGATGTAAACCTTCCTTTGAAGCTGAAGGGCAACTCCAAGACTTTGGCTGAATGTGGGTACAAGGTGTTCTCATAGCATCACTACGTCTTGTAAGTATTCTGCAGAGCATTACAAGCGTTAATTTAATTTTAAAATATTCAGCAGGCTTTCCTTGTGAAGATAACCTTCCTGAACTCAAGTGTCCCAGAAAGAAGAGTCATTAAAACACCAGTGAACAGTCTAATTCATCAGCACACAGTGGTTTTTACTCAAAAACCTCCTGATGCACCCACTAGTGCAAAGCAGATTTGAACCTGCCCTAAATAAAACCCAAGGAGTCCCGAGTTTAAGAAATCCTGCAGGGTAGTGGAGAGCGCAGTTCACTTGACTGCACAGCATGTAGGTGTGGGGTCTGGACAGGGAGGTGGCCGGTGCCCTGCTGAGCACCTCTGTCCCAGTGTCCACATGGCTTTGTGGAGCCCAGGAGATGTGGTTCACATGCATTTCTTGACAACAGTAATGTTGACAAATCCTGCCCTTTCTGCTTCTGTGTCCCTGCTCAGTTCCTCCCTGATGCCCATGTCCCCTATTCCTGGGCAGCTGGTCTGAGCTTTGTTGAGAGCACAGCTGAATGAAATTCTGCAGCTTCCTCCCTGTCCATCCCCTTTTCTTCTGGATTATTTTTCAGGCAGATTGAACTCCCAGCCTGGCTCCTTGCAAAGCACCACTGGCCACTGTCAGCATGGCAGAGGGAGACATGTTGGTGACAGGAACAAATGATGCAGAAAGGAGGGCGGGAATACCTTACACCAGTATTTTTAAGGGTCTCTTACCCTTAAAGCTTTCAGTTTCTGTGGCAATTCAAGAAATTTCCAGCTAGCCCAAAAAGCAAGGTGTGCAGGATCCTTCGGTGCCTTCACTCCTCCCAGATGATGTGCAGGGCAGAGCTCACACCTGGGCCTGGATCTGAGAAAAAAGCAATTGCCTTAGAGATGGTTTTAAAGTGAGAAGGAGTATGGTTCTGGCTGCCAAACCAGAAATCATAAATCCAAAGGTGTGCTCTGAGCTGGAAGAGGCTGCATTTAACTCCCTGTGCCTGTCCTCTGCAGCCTGGCCTGCTGACAGCTTTAGTAGCAATACTTTTATTATTCTGCCATTACATTGTTTGGGATCAGAATTTGATTCCTTTAGTCAAAATGACATGGAATCAGTTCCTCTGTCTTAAACTGCTTGTGAGAGAAGTGGTCACTCTGGCACAAGTAAAATTCTAAAAGGATTTCTTCCACATCTGAAATATTAGCTGACCAAGCCTGGAGGAGATTTATGGATACTAACACAGCCACTGGAGGGCAGCCGTAAAACTCACAACTGTCCTTCTATCAGCTAATCTGCCCCCGAATGATTCACTTCAGGTTTACCTTGTTGCAGAAAACTTCCCCTTTGCTTTCCTACATTCCTCTTCCTCTCACTCCATTATTCTCAGGTCCGGCAGCTTTTCAAGCCTCCAGGATGGCAGCTCCCTCTGCTCACCTGCCAGCCCGCAGCAGTGCAGCCGATAATGCTGCTGGTAGCACCAGCTTGGACAAAACAGCTGTTCTCCCCCCAGGCTCCAAGGGTCTGTCCTCATGGTCTGTGCACCAAATCTCCCTGCTGCTCCTGCTAGAGGTGCTTGCTCTGTAACCTAGCAGGGCATCGAGCATGATGGGCAATTTGGATATTCAGGATGAAAAGCCTTTTACAGCCCCAAAGCTTCTTCTCAGGAGGCTGAATGTGTCCCAGCAGTGAAAAGAGGGACACAAATGTCATGTGTGCTGTGGTGAAGATTGTCTGTAGCACACCACAGCCTGGCAGGAGATGCCGAACAGTGGCGGAGCCACCAGCAGCAGAGAGGGCTGGCTAGTGAGACCAGTTACCAACAGCAAGGCGATACTGGTGGTGGGGCAGGCAGGGGTCTCAGCTGACGGACAGCCTGCTTTTGTAGGCACAGCAAAAAAAGGAGTGTTCTGGGGTGGCACGCAGAAGAGGGCAAGAGGATGGACTTGATGGTGTGTGAAAACAAACCCAGCAAAACAAAACAGTGGAGACTTCTCTGCCAGCTCCCAGTGCTGAAATAGCTCAGCACTGGGCCAGAAACACACTGGAGCTGGCACCAGGGGAGGAAAGGGATGGCGAGACAGGCCCGTGAGTGCCAGCGCTTTGATTGGAGTGTGGTGCCGAGGCCCATGGTTCAGGAGCTCAGTCCTGGCAATCTCTTGACTTGATACAGAGCAGGGAGACAATCATTTGAATGCCTCCACAAAGCGTTTGTAGGCATTGCATGTTGAGAAATAATACTTGTGACTTATCGTCGTATGAGCAGCTGCTTCGCCACCCCTCAGCTCCCCACGAGAGGTGGGAGCAGCATTTGGATCAGGCAACAGGAGGCGGCTGCTGGGGACAGGCAGCCACATCCCTGAGGAACCCTGCCTGTGGGGCAGGGGACGATGACAGCACCGCGCTGCTGGAGGAGATTGCCTCAGGTTACTCACTGAATTATGCCATATGCCATTAAATCATTCCACATTGGACAAATCTGTGCTCTGGATGATTTCCCTTTTCCGGCATGGTTGAGTGGAGATACAAACACTCTCTTTCTCTCTAATTTTTCCTCTGATTTTCCTCTGTGTGGTAGATGAGACCTGAAAAAATAAGCACGCATCTTTCCCTATGGGCTATGATGTTCCTGTAAGTGGTGCTTTTGTTTGTCAGCTGTAACACATCCCTTCCAGTCCGGTGCCTTTGCTGTTGCCTATGTGAACCCTACTTCATCTCTTTGGAACTGCCCTGCAGCAGGGTGGGACAGTTTCCACTCTGCTCCAACCTCAGCTAAGCAGTCTTTTATTTCTTTGCTGGCAGCAATAGCTGACTGCAAGAGTGAGGCATAGGTAGAAACTGGATATCATTGAGAGGCCTTGAGAGCGTCAGTCCATTCTGCTCTGCTCAGGGCTGTGCTTGGCAATTTTAAGAAGTGAGGTTTCTCAGACAGCTGGGATGACTGTCTTCTTTTCCAGACAATTTCAACCAACTTCCACAAGTCAGAGTAACTGCAGATGTAATAACAAGCTATAATATCATCACTATGCAGTTCAACTCGTTCGCTGTTCAAGACACAGCACTTGGGTGGCTGAACAGCACGCACCAGCTGACGGGCCTCTCGGCCGTTTCAGACCAGCTACTGCTTGTACTGTCGTATGCCCCATGGGAGGTCTAAGGGCTGCGGGAAGATGTATGACAAGGTGGTGGTTAGAGGAGACAGGACTCAAATTCATGGGAAATAATGTTTCATTGGTTTTGCTGTTCATGGGATGCCATCCTTTACAAGTATAAATAAGTTATCCTCTCTTTTTAAATTCCCTGTGTTACTGGCTTCTGGGCATTGACTGTTTCCACACAACCCATAGGGGACAGAATTGCTGTAGGAAAATGAAGGGGAAAAAAATGAGTCTTTAACTTGACCTGCAACATCAGAAAATTTGAAAAATTGTGAGTGTTTTTGTAGAGCTTTTATATCATCACCCTTTTCAACTGAGCATCTTGAATGCTTTATAAATATTAATTAAGTCTCATGTGGCTCCTCTGAATTACGTAAAGACAGAATTGCCTCATCCATCAGAAGAGAGGATCTAGAAGCTGCTTAACAATTTGAGACAGCATTAAATGACACCAGCTCAGTGAATAAGAACATAACACCTGCTTGAAATTTCTGGGCAGGAGAAAAATTTAAGCAACAGGACTTGCAAAAAAACAGTGTTGGATCATGAAGGGCTACATGAGGACCTCTCCTGCCATACCCTCTTTCTGTCTCTCTTTTTGCTTTGTGGCTAAACTTTATCTTATTAGAGTTTCAGAAAGGAAGCAACCTAAAGGGAAAATGCTCACAAAATCCTCGCCCTCACTCCCAGTCCTAAAACACTATTGATGGCTTGCAGATGCTGACACCGGGAACTGCTGGAAGAGAGGGCTGAACCAGAAGGACAGGGGTGCCATGGGAGCGCAGCGGTTAAGGGAACTCTGCGGAGCAGCCTGAAGCTGGGAGCAGGGTGGTGAAGCAAGGCACGATGTGGAAACCTCATTAGGCAACAGAACAGAGTGATTTAAAGGGCTGTGAATGTAGTATCAGTATACAGGGGATGCTGCTTGTTTGGGAAGGAATTGCAAGATTATTCCCAGTCATTAGGATCACAGAGGCTCACACAAAGAGATGAGCTAAGAGCAAACTGCCTGCCAATTACATATCAGGTGTTAGAAAAATTACTTACCACACCCAGCTGAAGAATTTGGATTTGGACTCCAGTTCATTAAAAAGCTTAACTCAGAGACTGGCATTTAATGAATGCAGAGAGACATCAGTTATTTACTCAAATTTCTCATGTCCTACTGAAATTATTTTCATTTTCTCTTTCAAATGCCTGAGGAAGGCCCTGAATTAATTGTTTCTCCACATGTGTCTTCTAAAGCCACTCTGGATTAATGGTTTCTAATAAGACAACGGCAGACCAGGATAAAATTAAAGTAAAGTGGAAAAAATTGTTTGTTGGAAAATTCAGGGACTTTTTTTTGTGGTATACCAGATACACCAAGGCAATCCTATAATGTTCTAAAATTTCAGTGAGTACAGGAGACATGTTAGAGACATTATTCTTTTTCTCAGTGCCACTAACTGACCTTTTATATAGAAATTAGTCATGGAAAAGGACCTGCATGGCTTGGTGGGCATCAGTTTGCTCACGCACCAACAATGCTTGCCCAGGCAATAAAGGCCAACTGCACCATAAACTGCATTATAGAATCATAGAATCATTTAGGTTGGAAAAGATCTTTAAGATCATTGAGTCCAACCATCAACCATGCCCACTAAAGCATGTCTTGAAGTTCCCTGTCTGCATGCTTATTGAATACCTCCAGGGATGATGACTCCACCACTTCCCTGGGCAGCCTGTTCCAATGCCTGACAACCCTTTCAGTAAAGAATTTTTTCCTAATATCCAATCTAAACCTTCCCTGCCACAACTTGAGGACATTTCCT
>VYZV01027155.1:14743-38329 GCA_013401275.1 Pandion haliaetus | reverse complement strand
CCTCCCAACTTGGTGTCATCCGCAAACTTACTGAGGGTGCACTCAATCCCCTTGTCCAGATCATTGATAAAGATATTGAAAAGAACCGGCCCCAGTACTGAGCCCCGGGGAACACCACTTGTGACCTGCCACCAACTGGATTTAACTCCATTCACCACAACCCTCTGGGCTTGTCCATCCAGCCAGTTTTTTACCCAGTGCAGAGTACACTTGTCTAAGCCATGAGCCGCCAGCTTCTCAAGGGGTATGCTGTGAGAGACAGTGTCAAAGGCCTTTCTGAAGTCCAGGTAGACAACATCCACAGCCTTCCCCTCATCCACTAGGTGGGTCACCTGGTCATAGAAGGAGATGAGTTTGGTCAAGCAGGACCTGCCTTTCATGAACCCATGCTGGCTGGGCCTGATCCCGGTTGTCCTGTGCCTTGTGAGCACACTCAAGATGAGCTGCTCCGTAATCTTCCCCAGTACCAAAGTCATTAGCTACAGCCTAGGTGCTTTACTGAACAATGAGAGAGGCCAAATCTGGAATAATGTGCCAAATTTCCCCCCCCCATCCCCAAAACAAAGGCTTGCTCTATCCTGCTCTCAAGAGGCAACCGACACAAACTGCAACAAGGGAAATTCCTATCAGATACTAGGAAAACAGTCCACAGTGAGGGCAATGAAACCCTGCAGGAAGGGCTCAGAAAGGTTGTTGAATCTCTGTCTTTGGAGGTGTCAACACCAGACTAGAAAAGATGCTGAGCAACCTGTCCTAAACTGGCCCTGCTTCAAGGCAGGGTGGGGTGGTGATGGACCACCTGACTGCCAGAGGTCCCTCCCAGTCTAAATTATTCCATTATTCTGTTCCCATTGGGAACTGGAGCAGACCTGTGGAATCTGTATTTTTTAGTTTTCTAGGCCATACTTAGACAAATTAACAGATGTAAACAGCCTTTGAGACACTAAGGTTTGTGCTGCTGTAAAAATTATGATCATTGTAAGGTCATGATTGTTCTGATTTTTTTGAAAATGTAAAAGTGGATCTGGTTTTCTTATTTTAATTCCTATCTTCACCACATATGAATTCACCCCTGCTGAGTTTTAATCTACAGTGAATTTTCTGGCTTTGTTTCGTGCAGAACTTCTTTTGAAGAGCCCTTGTAAAGAATTGCATGGACTTTGAATGGAAATGAAAGGTAATTGAAAACATAGATCTGTTAATCCTGAGAGTCTCAGTACTGCCTCTTAATGTACATTGGTAAAATATGCAAGTTATAGCAATCAGTTACAGCATGGCTGCAATGAATCTGTTATTAGCTCATGCAAGGCACACTAGATGAAGATTGATGAAGGAGGAAGGAGGTGAAAGTGAATTTTTTATTTAAATGGTCCCAGTTCAATGAATTCTCTCTGTTCTTGGCATGATAACCCAATCAATGATTGGCTCTGTGAAACAAAAGGATTGACACTGTTTTAATGCATTTCATTTTACAGCAGTTGTTTTCCTACACACAATATTTGTACAGGAAATGTAACACTACTTGACTAAGTGAAAATGAAGTTAATTATTAGGTAGACTTCTCTGTGTTCTTCCTCTGTAGGATCTGTGTATCTTGGGAAGGTTTTTGTTGTTTTTTTGGGGGTATAGCAATACTACATAAATAGCATCAAATAAACACCAATCTCTTGCCTTTCCAGTCAGGAAAAAAAGGGGTCCAGCAGTACATTGCAAATAAATAAATGGCACTCAGGGTAAAACACAGTGCTGGGAGTGGCCCAGTGAGGCTATAACTTTGTCCTCATCCAAAGGAGTTTTTGAAGAGCACTATTAATTTCCATTGACATGAAGAAGGATTTCAGCAGTGATGTCACCATATGTCTTTGTTTCAATTAATGGTTTTGCTTCCAGGTAAAATAACAGGAAACATACACGTACTCACAATACCCAGCAAGTTCTTTCTCGTCATTTCTTTCACCTTTTTGTTTTTAACATTGCCAGATCTCCTTATATTTAGCAACATGTCAGCATTGTCATTAAAAACCTCTGGGTTTGTTTTTATATATGAACCGTAAAAAAAATTGCTTCAGGCTTCAAATTTGGTTTCTAGGGTCTTGCTCATGAGATCCTGTAAAACATTTTATGAATTCATAAACATGTGTTTGTTTGGCTGTGCTCCAGCTCTGGGATTCAGTCCATTGACTCTCCACCACAAAACTTTACTAAACATTTTTTAGTACACTTTTATTAGTGAATTTCTTATAGAGCATATTATAAATTTGTCATCAGAGTTTCTTTATAGCTTTTTTTCTGCTTATCGCAAATCAAAAAGAAAGTTTGCTGTTTCTGCTACTTTAGAAATTGATTCTTGACTTGGATAATCAACACATTCTTAGGACTCTCAAAAAGGTTATTGCATACTTGTATACTTGCACAACTCTCACATTTCCCTTACTTCAACCTCTCCAGTCTGCTTGTTTTAAATATTTCCAGAAGGATTTTGAATGACATGAGCTAGGTGGCAGGGATATTTAAACAGTGTTACTGTACCTACAAAATCTCCCCAGGGAGGATTTTAATTCCGCAGAGTACCTCTCCAACGTGGTTGAGGGAATCACGTTTGCAGAAGAAAGGCAAGAGCCCAGGGTTTTCATTTGCTTGGAAGAGCTGAAACAAAGTGAATTATCCATGGTATTGTAGAGTTAACAAACACAATTCTTCAAATGACTCTTTAGTTTCTGTGAAGTATAAAAAGGCAGGATTTGTCCTCCTGGAAGAAAATCACGTCTGTCTCATCCTGCCTTTGACAGCTGCCAGGGGCATGTGCTAAGACACAAGTCCAAGAAACCCCACAGTTAAATAACTCACCCAAAGGGGAAGTTTATTCCCGGATCTCCAAGTTCATGGCTGAGAACACAGGCTGAAATGCAGGATAGCTTTTATTGTGTGAACTTCTGTATCCCTCAGCGCTGCAGCATCAAATGATGCAATGAGTTTCTAAGGCTCATTAGCATTTGCATGAATTACTCCTGCCCGGGCAAACTGACATGCATTTCCTCTGACCAGCTTGCAAGGGGTTCCCAATTCACATTACCTAGATTATTTCCTTCCTTTCATAAGAATATATGGAGAAGAGCTCTATTTCCCTTTCCATATGCTGCTTGATATTTTACTGCTGTATCTCCCCCTCTTCTCTCCTAACTCCTATTCCTGCTCTGCAGCTGATCCTTTGGATTAGATGCTGGAGTGCCTGTCAGTGTATGTGAAAGTGGTATTTGGCATGAACAGGCTTTTTCATGGTCTATATAGATGTGAAGCTTATTGTTTATTTTTTCTGATAGTGAAATTTATTGTGAAGTTTATTGGTATTGATAGTCAAACCTTCTCACAGGCTGCCTCTGAGTTGGGGAGGCACAGGATCACATACTGTCCCAGATTGCTGCAGGAATATTTTTAAGCAAATGCCAGTACCATCCTTTACTTCTGCAATAGAGAAGGATTTAAATAATGATAGGAAGTGAGACTCAGTCAGTCTAAGGAAGCATAACAGGAATCAGCTCTTGCTCAATGATGAGATTTGGGCAGCGTAGATGTGACCTGCAAGTGATAGCTTTGTGTATGCAGGAACAAACAGTCCCTCCTCGTCCCCCTTCAGCAGGCTGTATTGTGACCCCGTAAACCTGCGTGATGTTACACCTCTGCTTTCACAAAGCAGCATTATTACCTGCTGCCAGATTTAGGAAGGGATTAGGAATTCTTTAAAAAATCAAAATTTGATTTCAGAAATATGTTGTTCTCTCATAATTTTATTCCTCTCCAGCCTCCCCTCAGAAACACCCAATGAGTGTTTCATGGGTCTAACAGGCTGCAGAAGTCCCTGTACTCCTTCCCAACACCAGACTGCGAGCCAGAGTCACTGGGTCAGCACTCTGCCCAGTGTCAGGCCACAGTGCTGTCAGATGGCATGCTGTGACTGCATCCCTCCTACTGATCAGTAAGACTGTCCTAACTGCCTAAAAGGTTTTTTTTCTCCCCACTTGTTCAGGACTTAGGCACTATGGTTACCTTCCTGGCTCGGCCACTGAACTGACATGTCCAATGACTGTAATTGTCCGTGTAGAGAACTCTGCAAACCACCCAGGACACTGGAGGTACCTTGAGCTCTTTTTCCTGTGCAGGAGCTTGTGTGGCAGAAAGACAGAGTTTTCTTGTTACTATTTGTTCTGTAATAAATCCCTGTTTAGATGTTTTATGAAGAAAGGGGGGGGGGGGTTATATTTTCTTTCAATATTGCTTATGTAGGAAACCATTTGAAAGCACCAAGTGAAATGATCCTGAGGGGAAAGAGGTTGGAGCAGATTTCTTGTCACCTAGATAAGGAAGAGGGCAGGAGGTAAGGTTACTGCCACCAGGACTTTACAATACCTGTCTGCTAAGGTTAATGAATGCTTCAAACCACATCTCAAGTTTGCTTTTCTGTGGAATATTAAAAACCACCTAATTGAATCATGTGAAAGCTGTGTCCTCTAGCGAGGCTCTTGTGATTCCTGGCACCAATAAGGTGCTCTAGCCCTGCGTTCTGTAGGAGTCATCTCTCTGCATCTGCAGTGGGACTGACAAAAGCACCACGGTCCTAGTGAATTCATGTAAAATCTCTTATGACTGACCTGGCACCTCAATGGCAAATGATGCTGATCTGGGTAATTCCCATCTTTAGAATAAACTGAAATAAAATCTGAGATTTGAACACTTATGCTCCTTGAATCATCAGGGTAAACATCTGAAGGTTGTGGTAGTGCCTTGGGTCTACCAGTAATAAAATACATGTGTGAGCTTGTGCTGTCATTTGCTTCATTTCTAGTAGCACTTTACCTGGTGGAAGCAAGCAGAGAGAGAGAATGACCAGAAGTGATAACTGTGGTGTTGAGAATCAGTAAACCTTAGTACACAGTCCTTCTGCTTGTCATAGGCAAGTGATTTAAAACTTTTATCCCTTAGCTTCTGCTAGCACATTTTGCACAGATCATCATTCTTCAACCCACCTTACAGCTGTCATCTGCAACGGAGAGCCCAGAAGTGATACAAAAATCACCTCTGCAAACAGGACACAGGACTAACAAGAAACCGCAAAAAAAAAATCATGTACTCATTGCTTGTAGTAGTTAGTTCTCTCCAGTAACAGCTGCAAATCAGTGCTTTCCCCAGCTGCATTTCTTACCAAAAGCTTTCCTTGAAAGGAAATCTTAGGCATGGAAATGAGGGTAAAATGCTTGATGGTCCCTAAGGTTTTGGAGCATTCAGTTCCTTCTAAAATTAATGGAATTTGGGCCTGTAAATCCCTTATGTGGCTTTGAACATCCTGCTTGACTAATATTTAAACTGCTTAAGTTCATCACAAACCCTCAAGAGTGAGCACTGGCAGGACCTCATGGGAGTTGAGAATACCAGCAGCTGGCAAGAAGGAAAATATACTCCTTCATATGTATATGAAATACTTCACTTTCATAGCTGTGAAGCCACAACAGTTACAAATCTTAAATGGTAGTTGCAAGTCTTCAATTTCATATGTTCATATGTTACTGAAGTCCTTGATTAATTAATTAGGCAATTATCTTTCAATAGCACTTTTCCTACCATCAGTTGCTCTGGGTTACACGCATCCCTTTGGTTGTCTGCTATGTGACTTTGTTCAAGGACCAAACCTTCTACTTTTAACTTTGCCAGTGCTTAGAGACCGTCTCCACCCCAAGACCACCTTGTCTGCACTGCAGACAGTGTCTACACATAGCAAAATATGGTGTTTGTGGCAGTAACTCTGGTCTACAATATCTAGTCCCAGCTGGGGGAATTAGTGGGTGTTACTGCCATAAGAAGCAGTGGGGCAGTTATTAAGGCCACATTTCATGTAAACTTTGGAATGAGAACTCAGACAGGGAATATTTGGGTACCAATTGGCAATTTTCTTGTACCTTTTGTGAAATCTACTTAAATGCCCACAATACTGGTTAATATTAAATACTCCAGCTCATTCCATGTGATGTGACAGTACTGCATGTTCATTTTGATGCCTGCTTTGAAGATGTGACTGTACAGATTGTGCCTTGTCCAGTTTCCACCACTGGAGGCTGCTGCAATAAGAAATGTCATGTTCAGAACCACTCATTGTAGCACGATAGAAACAGCAGAATAGATCTTGGGAAAACGTGGCAAAAACCATGGACTTTCATCTCCAAGCTGAAATGTATTTGATTTAATAGCTGGTCTGAGAGGTGTACTTTGGACTCATTCTTGAAAAAACTTGTAATACAACTGTGAAAGATTGTATTCCTGCAGATTTCATATTGACCTTCTGTCATTTGAGGTTTTAAAAATAGAATTGTTTCTTTTTGCTACTTCTAGAAAATCCAGTTTGCTACTTCCAGAAAATCCAGGAGCAGAAGACTGCAACAGCCCTAGGATGGATCATGTTACTAATGATAGGCTTTGATCCATGCAAATCTGTCTCCTCATACCAGAGACAATTTTCCTTGGTGCAGCTCTCTTTTCGGAAATATTACAGTGTTAATCCCCCAATGTTAGACATGATTTTTCTCCATCAAAACACTGATGAACAATTTGAAAGAAGCAAGCACACTGTGATGAACTGTACAAAATCAGCCCAATAGCTGATAACTTCGCATTCTGCAGAAAAACAAGAGAATTGGAATTGAATAATCATATTTGCTATTTCTTTTGTATCTTTTATGCTAGTTTTTCAAAACGTTCTATAAGATTGTCATGTCCTTGCAATGTGTTGTTAAATATTTTTATTCCCATGTGATAGGCAGTGGTAAATGAAGTCAATGAATTCAGAGGCCTGAGAAAGGCCTGAGGATGCCTGGAAGGTCAGGGGCAGAAAATGGAAACCAGCTACTGTAGCTTCTAACCCCTGACCCATACAGGTCTGCCAACTCTGAGGAAATCTTTGTATACAGCTTACACTGGCCAGAAACCATAGTGTATGTTACCCTGTTCACAAAGTCTACATCTGGAAAATGCAGATTTGATGTTTTGCATGTTAATTCACTAAAGACTTTGCATTTTCAAGCATAGATTGTCTCACACAAATCAAGAGGAACTTGTCCCAGCTTCCTAAATCTTAAAGATATAAGTTTTCAATTAAAAAACCTGATGTATAACAGGGGAAAAGAAAATTGGCGTAGTTTGGATTGACCTTCCAGTTCCAAGAGAAAAATTTAGAGGTGTCAGTGATCTAATTGTGCCTTAATTATCTGTATAATGGGACACAGATACTTTGGAATATGCGTTTCATTCCAGCTAGTGGTCAGAAGTAGCCATATAAATGATGCAAAGAGTATAAAATATGATAGACTAAAGCATTTCTGCGAGCCCAATTCTCTGATGTCTTACAATTTAAGATCCAGAAATTAATGTATATTGATTCAAACAGCTCAAAATACCCTGCAGGAGCTAATCAATCCAAAAGTACTTACAAGCAATAATTCAGTCAGCTGGTGAACTAACTAAGTGCTAATGATGAGCGAGGAAGACTCCCTACATTTGTGAGCTATTAGCTGGATCATCTAATCTGGTACTGAAGATAATTGCCTACCTATATATATGAAAAAACAAAGTGAGAAAAAAAATTTATTCCCAGCAAGTGTTCATGTAGTTGAAGGGGATCTTGGAAAGCTGCTGAGATGACAAAATTGAAGGTAATTTGTTGTTGGCTTTTATACTGGCATTAACATTTGCAAATAAATGTAATCCTTCAAATGAAGGGATGGGTCACACTGTCAGGCCCCTGAGGGCACTAATGGCCCTTTGTGTCCTTGCCCAGCCTCCCCTGGGGCCTCCCCCACCCCTGCCCATGGCCCAGGAGACCCATTTTACCTCAGCCATGGACCATCAGTCCCTGTTTGTAGATGTGCCTGACTGTGACCCTTCTTCCTGGGTAGACCTGGACCTGCCCTGTAGGTAGCCTGTCTCCTGGATCGACCCCTCAGGAATATCTCATAGCTTTGTCTCTAGTCCTGTCTTTCTGAAACGGCCATTGCTGCCATATCCTAAGCGTAGGAGAAATCCACTAAACTGTACCTCCAGTGCTTTCTGAGATGGTTGCTTGCTTTTTTCTGATTTTTCTCTTTTTGGGTTAAAATGTTGTGGAGCAGATGGTCCTAAGTGCTGTGGAAGGCAAAGCTATAGCCAAGACCTGGAGCTCACTATGGGTTTGTTATGGATAGACAGTAAGATCACTTAGATGGGAAATGGTGTGGACCAGGCTGAAGCAAGGGATAGGAAGAGATATTCTCAAAGTTTCCAAGCTCTGGGGAAATAAATCAGTTGCTGAACAGTTTTAGCCAGTTTGCTACAGAGACTCAGGTGTTGGAAAAGGGCAGCTGAAGCTGCACAGAGGTTGGGTGGAGGAGAGCTTGGTTGGGTGCCCAGGGTGGTGGGGAATCCTGACACCCTGCAGCAAGGAACTGCCCAGACCAGATCATTCATGTTCTCCCTTTGAGATGACTGGTGGGTGCTTTGGTGAAGCCATGTCAGGATGGGATTTTACCAAATGTTTGGTAGTATTTGAATTCTCAGCTGGGCTCTGGGTAGCTAATTTATGTTAGTGGAGCTCTCAGTTACAGTGACTGGAAAGCCAAGCATATGCTTCCTTACTGAAGACACCTGTAGTATCTGGACACTTCCCCCCCAAAATGGCAATGTTTCTAGAAGCTGGGACAAAATGAAATAAATTTAAGAAGAATGAGAAGAAGGAAAATGCGTTTGGGTTCCCCCCCCCCCCCCCCCCAAAAAAAAAAAAAAACCAAACAAAAAAACCAACCAAAAAACCCTGCATTTAATTGTTAGTGAACCACCGCACATCAAAAACACAGCTTTTTCTTCCATGGTATAATTAATGCTGAAACACATCTGACAACATGTCTGCTTGCCAAGCACCAGACAGTGGCTCTCATGGTTTTCCTCAGATGTTGGAGAGCTGCTCTTTGATCCAAACCCAGCTGATCAGCAGGGTGGAGAAACACAAGTTTGCTTGTTGTCTGCATGCAGCTGTTGGTAGCTTCTCTGAGCTTTCTCTTGTTTTGCAAGATGGGGAAAATTACAGGAGAGTTAGACTGTGTATCTTTGTCACCACAGGCTATTTATGATCATTTCATGGCAAAGAAAGATAATCTTTACTTTTAATTTAATTACTGTAGATTCCTGAATATGACTTAATACTTTAATGGGAGCTCACACTAAATCTCTGTGGTAATTTTCTCTGCCTCTTTGGGCTCAAGACCTTATGACAATTTAGGCAATTTGTTTCAAAATCCATTCTCTTGTAGACTACTAGGGTTTTTGTGATGTCTGTTGCTATACTAATTCCTAATTGCCGCACAATGTGCAAATTACTTTTGAAAACAATTTCACACTTTACTGGGAAAATAAAAAGGAAATTGTTTTAGATACCCATTAGAAAATAGTGTGGACAGGAATGGTGACTGAAGATTTGTCCATGATATTTCAAGCGTCAAATAGATCCTAGTGTTGTTTTAATAGCAGCAGTGGCAAGCGCCACTGAAAGATTAAACAAATAAAAAAGACCTTAACTTTGATGATTTAGGCCTGAAACTCTAGGTGCAATGAATTTAACATATGCCTATTTAGTACTTTCAGAATAAATTAGATCTGTATCTGTGCATGCAGTCTGAGTTTGCACAGCCCTACATCTTTTGGTATCTGGGCCTCTGGCTCACTCTGATCTTGGCTCAAGACTTGCTTTTCTTCCTTTCTGGGGGCCAAACTTGGAGTTTGAAAGATGTATGGACCTTAGAGACAAAATTAGGCTCTTGTGACTGGTTTTGTTGTATAAATTCTTCAGTTTCCTTATCCAGAGGTGAGTTTCAAGGCATAGAAGCCTGGCAGTGCTCAGAACAAGGAAGGCTGACTCCAGAACGCTGGTCTGTGAAGCTGCAGGGCAGGGTGATTCCATGCAGACATTGGGTCATCAAGACTAGGCAGAGGATGAATAATACACTTGTTGAAATTAGTCTCTTCCCAAGGCAAGTAAGCATGAGAAAGGAAGCACAAGCTGCTATTGGAGCACAGAGCTTTGTTTTCATTGCACTGGCACACCTATGATGCATGCTGCAAGCTGTGGCATATATAGCTGAGGGTATTGCAGTAGTCAAGTTTAAAGGTGATGAGTATGGGGCTTATCTACATCCAACAGGAAAAAGACATTTGTTTGCCCACTTGGAGCAAAGTGATCATAATCACCAATGTGTGAAATATGATCTCCTATGCTCTATGATAAGTCTTTCCTAGAAACAGGCTTAGCCTGAAAGATTTGAGTCTTCAGCTGTATTTCAAATGCTGCAAGGCTCAGGTACACAGGTCTGTTATTTATAGTTTGACCAGCTGCATCTAGAATAACGATGCACACAGGATTTAAATTTATCCATTAAATGTTAAATTATCTACATCAATTCAGGTAACGTGTAGGCAACCTGATGCATTTCTATTATGTCATCAAAACAATGCACCATATTTAAATTCTGCAGCAGTAGTAACAGACAAAAAAAGCCAAATTCCTTGAGTAACACATAGTGTGTTATGACTTTCCTTACAACTGATGGCACTAGTCTTAGTTTTGCTACAATATTAACTAGTTTATATTAATTTTCAATTCTGCTTTGTAGTTCTTAAGTGAACTGCACATTTGCCAGATAATATCCAGAACACAAAATGCTATTTAGTAGAAAAGAGCAATAAAATTACTGTATAGCTTCCTCTGTGTGTGTTTTAATTAATCAAAGAAAATACTCTGTGTGGAACATAAAACAATTAATTCAGGCTAAGAGGCAAAGACGAAACATTTAACTACTCTGTTAGATAATCACAACAAGGCACAAGAAGCTGAGAGAAAGATAGAGAAAATCTTCTCTGTAAGCACAGGGAAAACTTAAAGGGGAGGTTAAATGAGAAGAGAGTTGGGTGGGTTGAGCCTTGAGGAGAAAAGATTGGTAACTATTTTGGGGGGTCTTAGGGTTCTATTGCTACGGCAAGATCTTCTGTGTGTGAGATCAGTCCTAACCAAAACCATTTTCAGTCTGATATGAAGATGCTTGAGCTATTCTTTACCATATAGACAAACTCGTAAGAAAGAAAACATCTTGGTGGATACTAAGAAAAAGACCTGCTGTCACTCTCACAGGTGGAGAATTTGAGCCTTAATCTGAGATCCCACTGGCAGCAGATGAGGCATGAGTTCACAGAGGTTGCAGGGTGCTAGAAAAACTGAATCATTTTCAAAGGGGTTTGGGTTCCCAGGAGAGGTAAAGTAAAAGACAGCTCAGAAATCCTCATGGCTTATTTAGGACTAAGGCCCAGGAAAGTCTGTGGAAATGCTTGTGTTGTCTGTAGTGGACTCAGAAGGACACCCAAAATATTTCTTCTACAAAACATGTTCATGACACCTAAAAAGAAAACATGCCGCTAACTATGAATAGCTAACTCTTGGAAGTAAACCTGGAGAATAAGAATTTACACAGGTGAATCACAGTCCACCCACTGCTTTTTTTCTCTCTTTCATGCCTGGACCTTAAAGACAAAAGTATCATCAGATCACCTAACCTGACCTCTGTTATCCAGCTATCCTTACCAAGTTGGTAAATTCCAGCTGATCAGCCAGTATTGTCACATTGCTCTGATTTAGCTGCTAACGTCATCCAAAGAACATTTTTCCTGCAGGGAAAGAAAATGCAAAGCTTTCTTGTGTCAGTTTTGGAGGGATCAGCTGGTTTGGGAACTTCTTTCCCTTTAATCCAATCCTATGCTTCAGTTAATCCTATACTTCTTGGGAAGGGCATATCTATATCCAATTTATACATCTTAAGTGCTACAAGTATTAACACTGATTGACCTAGTCCTTTTCTCCCAAGGTCACCTTCCAATGCACTTTGTCCTTAGTTCTGAAAAAAGACTCATATTTAATCAAAGTTACATTATGTACTTCTCATTGTTTGTGTAGCTTGGTCTCCCAGATTACCTCATTGTTCTCACCTGCAAAATGAGACCTCCCCCTACCTGCTGCAGGTGAAGCTGAGTTCCTGGCTTAATAAGGCAGTACACTGAAGAAGATAAAATCTGAAGGAAGACACTAAGTTTTGGGCTGTGGAAGAAGGATGGCATTTTCTTATGAGTCTCTGAGAGAAGATGGTGTAATTTAGACAAGGTCTAGGTGAAGGTAAGTGCTTTACAGGATTCTGCAGGGCTGGGGGGAGTTGAATAAAATTGTTGTGTGGCTGGAATTTAGATACTTAAGTACATTATATGTCTGAATACTTTTAGTAGTTAGTGGTTTCTGAGGATGTGTAATCTGTTTGTGAAGTGTTGCTGAATGGCATAAATGTAAATACTGTGCCTTGGTTAGGTGATGGTGGTGAACTACAGCTAGTTTGTAGTTAGTTTTGAGGAAAACTAGATGCTAGATCTTGCTATGAAATCCCTTTAAAGGGTTCATTTGGGAGCTCTGTATCCAGTGTCAAAAGAATAACTGGCAAAGCTTCATATGTGCATGTATGCTTCCTCCCCTGCTGAATACAGGAGACCTAGTTCTTCTCTTCTTTCATTAAACAGTCATTTCTACAGAAGCTGTCCTAACTAGTAGGCTGTAGTACCTGTTTTGGAGTCCTACTTGCTTTGGATGGCATGTACTGGAGGCTAATCCTCTCTCACAGGAGGTGTTGATGTCTGCAATAGAGCTCTAGGCAAGCCTCAAAGGTAGATGCTGCAAAGCTTTCAAGCATTGTGTTTTGTTTGTTTCTTAATATAGAAGAGATTCTGTAACTAAAATCTATTTGTCTCCAGGTGCTCTTCATAGTTTATTTAATGCAAGCAATTTCTGGTTAGATTATTGCCTGCTTCTCTGCATTGTTCCAAAATAGTGACTAAAACCCACAGTCACTCAAGGCAGTCCCTCAGCTTTCCTGGAAAAATCTTATTCCAGCAAGAGTATTTATACCAAGATTCATTGGGGCAGCACTGAGCCCCAGCAAAGTGCAACTTTGTAGGAGGTGGTTTTGGGTAAAGTTCACAACAGGGTTTACCATCTTGTATTAGGCCTTTCAGATCCTCCTGTTAGGATGGTGCACCAGTGCTCCTGGAAAGAAACATTGTCTTAAATAGGACTTTTAATAAAGGCAGTGAATCAAATTGTTTATCTGCAAAACCTGTGCCCGGAATGTTATAGGAAGTTCTTGTTGTCCCACATCTTTTTATTCTCTCAGAACAGAAAATAAGCTGTTACAAAATTTGTGTTAAAGAACTGTTTTACCTGGGGTTCATGATGGGAGCTGCAGAAGTAGTCCTATCCAGGGATGTAAGCCTTACTTCCATCTTAAGTATATCTTGTTTTAATTGTTAGATTTGCATTTCAGTTGTGATTTGAAACCTTTGCTTGGAAGGGATTAGCTGTTGGAAACTGACAAATGAACTGAGTTGTTATGAACTGAGGTGTCCACTGAACTTGGTAGCCTGAGACTTATTCTAGTTTCAGAGTGGTGGCTGTAAAACTTAAACCAGGTCAAGCTTTATAGAACATAAAGGGCAAAGAATGCATCAAATTACTTTTCAAAAAGTGAGGGTAGAACTCGATTAGTGCAAATTACTTAATTAGTAATAGCATGTGTATTGTATAATAGAGGTAGCAATTTTGTATTTTCTGCTGTTTAATTGTTTTTCCCTCTTGTATGCTAAATGACACTTTACTTTCTTGTCAATGTATTTGTGAATCATTAATTCATAATCGAACAAACCCTTTGTTTTATCAGCATATTAGTTATAAGCAACCAGAAGATTTAGTTTAACCATGTAATATGAGGAGCCAAAGCTTGTATCCAAGTTTTAGTATAGTGAAATGTAATAGACATCTTTCAAACTAGCTCAGTTTGACTATTCAGGTGATGAAAGGTGATATGTTAAACATTAGGTATAATTAATTATATACTTGCACTCCTCTGTAATCTGCAGAGCAGACAGTGGGGTGCTGCAACATACAACCAAGTCCTGTAGTAAGGTTCTCTGCAGGCTGTGATAAATGGAGCACGTTACCCAGCAGGGAGTAGGTCTTTCTCAAAGAGAGGAAGGACTATGCAATGAGAGTAAAGGGAAATAAGTCTATTTTTTGTGTGTATGGGGTAGGGCTGCTTTTAATCTAGTATGTACCAAATGGCCTTGAAGTAAATTGGTAAATCATAAAAAATATCAGCCTTAAGCCCAGTTTCAGGAAAATGCTCTCCTAGGCTAAATAGGAAAAATGAGGTGTTGGAGGGGTGAGGCTGACAATGGAAGAACTCAGTATGAATAATATTTTAGTTTCTAACAAACACTGCTGTGTGAGTAATAGTCTTTGACTGGGTGAAGACCTTATTCAGGAAGCAAACTTGAGCAAATAGGTAAACACTCAGCAATGCTTACAAACGAGTGTGTTGCATGAAGTAGTGGATGTGTGTGGGTATGACTGTTGGACTTGGCAGATATTTAAGTGTGAACAAGAAGGGGCTTATGGAGTTGCTGGGGGAGAAGTCCTCCCAGATCTCTGTGGAGGAGTGTATCTGGGGCTCTCCCCCCTTGTCACACAGTGCAGATCTGTACCTCTTTCTTCTGGTTTATCTAAGCTAGTGTTCCCCAGAGCTGTTACATCTGTGAGTGGATGGAAGGAGGGCAAGTTTGGGCAGAGCCAGCTCTGTTTGAGAGGGATATGATGAGTGCACATCAGTGGACTGAGTGTTGAAGAATAGGTGTTTATGGGTAGTTAAGCTTAGGTCCAAATAATACAAGTGAAGTTGGGGAATGCATCTTGCAATACTTATTTGTTCAGTAGTGTGTGTTTGGGAGGTGTTGAAAAGTCTGTGCTACTTGTGGACACAGGCTGGAGGCCTCATGCAGGGAATAGTTAACTTTTGTGGGTATTTTTCAGGGATCTATTTGGAAAAGGCAGCTGGTTAAAATTAGTAGAATGTAGCAGGTGACAGTGGGTTGTTCCATCTCAGAAGGAAAAGTGGCACGCATGGATGTCCTCTTTCTTCATTATCTCATTAAGTACATCCAATCTCATAGTATTGTGTTAAACCTAAGTGTGTTGTCCCTTTTTCTGGAAGGGTTGACTTTAACTTGCTGAAGGTAATTTATTTTTCACCCTACTTATAAACAAGAAATCCTGCTGCATGGGGGGAAAAAACCCCACCTGACTTTATTTTCCATGCATCTTGGAAGTGGCTTCTGAACATGTGCTTAATTGACTATTCCTTTAAGAAATCTTTTAGCTTTTTTCTCTCCCTCTGGCAAGGATTTGCTTAATGTGGCCTCACTCTTCTATGTTTCTACCCAGAGTTGTTCAATAAACCTGAAAAGTGACTGCAGCAAGGAGTGCTCTGTTCCGTTCTCATTCATTGCCTAAACTATACCAGGCTAAATGCCTTTCCTTTAGAAGTACAAGGTATATGTTAATTACAGAGTCATTTAAATTCTTCCAGACCTGTAGGAAGTTTGTACTGAATTCCTTGTCTTGTGTAGGTCTCCTAATAAACTCAGGATCTGCCTGTTCAGTTAATTGCATGTCCTTTAGTCTCTAATATGTGTCATCTGTGTAGCTTCTTCCATCTGATGTTCTTCAAGCTCTTTGTGAAAGATGGAGGAGGGAAGTTTTTTATTCTTTCTGGTAGAATACTCTATCTTTCTCTGTGTAGGCAAAAGTACTCTGAAGGATGTTAATGCTCCACCTTAAATGAGTGTAAAGCACAAACTTGTGCATGAAAAACTTATCAGTGGTGACCCATGAGGCCTGGCTGAGCAATGGAAAGAAATAAGCTGCAAGAGTATCTCAACTCCAAATGCAGTGCTGGCACTCAGTTTAACTGTGGGTCTCTGTTCCCATGCATTAGTCATCTGAAGCCCTGGTGAAATGATGCCCCAGTGATAGCCACCATGTATGAGCTTCTTGTGGCAGGTAGGTTCAACTGAGCATCCTCAATGTGTCTGTGGCAGTCTGGGCACAAGCTGGGCTCAAGCATATCCAAATCTCCACTAAGTTCCAGCATTTCAAAACTTGCTGAACAGTGAGTAGGCAATTGATGGGGATTCTTAATTTTTAAGAAAGTAATCATCACAAGAAATGTCCCTTGCTACCTGGCAGGGGATTGGTCTTCACTGGTTTTCATCAAAACACTCAGACTTTCCAAATAAAGTCCTGAAGGAAATGGTTCTTGATGAAAGAGTTCTTAATTACACTCTATTTCACATTTATTCTATGTCCTGATCTTTATAGTGAGCAAGTGTAATTGTTTACTTCTGAGAAACTGGCATTGTGGCCTGTCCCTTGGGGACTTCTGGGGTGGCACGGAGAATTACAGCTACCATTAAACTTGGAGCAATCACAAATTGAAAACACAAGAAGCTGGGAAAAGTGTCTTGCAATTATCTTTGAGTCACAAACTTGCAGCAACACCTAATTCACTTCTAATTTAGAAGGAGATGTTCTGGTGCTGAGAAACATGCCTGCATATTTTAGCAATGTGATGAATTGCTTGGATCCTTTCAATCTAGTGTTGCTTACAGTGTTGACTCTATCTGCATACAGTATTTTAATTAGTACAAACAATAATTAGATGACAATGGTGAAGTCTTTAGCAAGTATGAATCAGTATGTTTATATACCTTACTGGACTTTTGCATGGGAAATGGTGCAGGGAATACTTAATAGCCTCTGAAGGAGAAAACAAGGCCTTCAGTTTGTATATATGTACAAGGAAGTCTGGTGGTGATGCAAAATGTGGGTAATGGGTATAAGAGCTTGTCTTGAACAACTCCTTCCTTTCTCTGCTGGTGGGAATAGTTTTTTCTGGCAGCTGGATAACTAGCACTACTAATTTTGCCTTCCCCCTTTCAATGCTGTAGCTATGCCATTGAAAGCATTTTGTACTCTAGATGCAGCTATGGTTCTGGAAATTAGTGTTATCTTTTTGTAAAAACAGTCAGCTGGGGGCAGAGTGGGAGCTTGAATTTCCTAGCAGGGCTCACCTGGGCTGTTCCTAAATAAAGCTTATTGCTTGGTGGGGGGTAGTGTATCTTGGGCTCCTCTTTGAGAGCTGCCTTGTGGTAACAGTGACCTTGACAAAGAGTGGGGAACTCAGGGGTGGGGAACAGAGCTCTGTCTTTTCAATATCAGATAGTTAGTTTAAGGGCACCAACTCATAGTCTTTGCAGCTTCAGAGCTCCTGTTTTGTGGTGGGCTTGGTCCTGTGGTGTGGAAGCTTCAGAGGCTTTGGCTGTGTGTGAGCTACAAGATGGTGTTAGGTGACAAGTACAGCCCTGCTAGTGACTAATGTCATTGAGGCTTAGTGTATGGAGCTGCTGTTCACTGGGGATGCCAAGAAACAAGCTAGACATAATGAAATTTAGAGTAACTCCAAAATCATCATGCCAGCAGCTCTGTTTTTGCCTAAGGTGGTGTGAAGCTATTACTCCTCATGGGAGGGTTTGCTGTTTGTCCTGATCCGGAAGGACCACTGTTTCTTCCTGTTCACCCTGGATTGTCACCATATAATTTCTGTTATGCATGTGGCTTTTATGAAAGTTTCCTGTACAAGAAATGGCTTCTGTTGAGCATGTATTGCTTGGGTGAAATAGTGGATAGACTCCACTGTGCTGAAATTGGAGACTGCAACTCCCTTATTGTCACTCCATGACCCGTCTGAAGCTTTGCTGCTGATTTGTGTGCTCTAGCTCTGCATTAAGCTAATTTTTTTTTTGAGTAACCTTTCTCTGAACTTGGTCAATCTTTTAAATTGCCAAGACAAAAAAAAAAATCCTGTAGTTTGTATTAAATGCAGTGTGAATGAATGCTCATGGGATGGTCAAGAACACTTTAAGACCTGCTTTGGAAATAACTGCTGAATTAAGCAAATTAGTGCATTTACTTATAACTGCAGTGCAGAATCACTAATGCCTTTTGTGAGTTACTCCTCAAGAGTATAGGATTTACATCTCAAGGAAAAAAAAAAAACCCGCTAGGAATAATAGTCATTACCAGTTCCCTGGGTGATGGCTAATTTTAAGCCTGAAATTCAATTGTATAAAAAAAAACTGAACTGAAATAAATCTTTAGATGTACTTTGGGAGGAATCTATTAGAGTGATTTAAAATGGAAGAAATAGTAATTAATGCTTTCAACCTTTAAGAAAAACTCTGCATGCCTGTTAACTAATTACTCTCCTGCCTGCTGATATTAAACTTAATGCTGAAACATTGCATTCATATCCACAGCTGCCATTTTTGTCTATAAATAATTTTAATTATGCACACAGAAAATTGTAAAGCACTTGTGTTGTGCATAGAGTACTGAGATTTAATTATTACTTTATTGCATGTAAAAAAGGGACTTGGGGTAAATAACTCTGAAAACCTAGACCAAAGTGTATAATGGTGCTTCTACAAAACAAGTATTTTCATACCCCCAGTGATTTAAGTCAGGCTGTGACACTTGATTATTTTATTTACTCTTTCCACTTTGACTACTTTCCAGTCAAAAATTCAGGCTGTGTTTTCTGCTAGAATTTTTCTACTGAAAGGAATTAATACAAGCTTTGCTGATCCCAGAACAACCTGAGGTTGTTTTATATGGCTTTCTATGATGTCTAATAAGACACAATTCCCACCTAAAGCTTTTCTCACAGCTTGCTTGTATTCTCTTTCTCCTGGGTAGATTCCAGAGTCCTTCACCTAAATACTCCATAATAAGTTTTTTACAACCCCAAAATGCACTTCACCCAGCTCCTACAAAAAGTCCTATCCACCTTGAAGCAATAACTCCCTTCAGTTTGCAGGACTTTTGTGGGAGAGCTCCTTTCCTTGGCTCATCTTTGTGGGTTTCACACAAGGACACCGGTCTAATAATTTTCCTTTGTCTTTGGAGAAACTCTGTACTCCTTGGTGTGCTCCACCTCTTACTGATGAGGTTACCAGGTTTCTTCTGATCCCCAGTCAGTCTGTGTTCACTCTGATAGACCTTTAATCATGTAGCCTGGTAGCCTTGGGTCTAAAGGGGTTGTTAGTGGTATGGAAAAGAGGGCTGGGTTGAAGGTGTGCAACTACATTTAAAATCCTGCTCCAGCGAGATACCTTGTTTTCAGCTGTCTGAGTAGTAGGGCTGCTGTAGGTGACCAGAGAGAAGGAAGGACAGTGTGTTTTGGCTTCACTGCTCCTCCCTTGCCTCACTTAAATCATTCAAACTTGGAGCTGCTAAGCTCCAAAGGCAATGTTATTGGAAAGAAGATTTCTGTGAGAGCATCAACTTGTGGAAGCTCATCACTAGTCTCAGCTGAAGTGACACCCGTTTTGTCCAGTTTTAGGACTTTTCAGATGGACAAGTTCAAGCTAACTTCACTGAGTTGCATCAGATCTGTCATGCAAGGCCCTGATTAATAATGTCCATATAAAGGATCCCTCTAGCACTACTCTGACTCCAGCAGAGGTTTAAGTGAATGCTTAGGGAGGGGTAATGATTTGCCTTGAGCGTTCTCCTGTTCCTTATTTTTCAGCCCAGAGAACTTCCTGAGCTGGGAATGGCTTCTGTCTGTTTATATTACTTGGTGAACTTCTCTTTCCATAATTTCTGGAGGAGACTTTAACATCCATCTGCCCAGAAAAGAATACTTTGTCTCCTAAACCTGAACATCCCTTACCTTGTTTGGCTGAATTAGTTGATTTTTGTCTTAAATACAAACTTTTTGCTCTGCCCATCCTCACATAGCAAAGACCACCACAGAGTTGAAAGCTGGGCAAAACATACAAGTCCTGAGGCCATTTATCCTACTTGCAAAGGTAGCTGCCTGCTAATGTGGCTGTTGAACAAGCTGTGGGAGCAGGAGTGCTTCTGTGCAGCACAGGAGACCCTAGGAGTCTGTGGAGCAGAGGTCATAGAGGATGCTTTTCTTTCCAGGTATCTTCCATTTTCTTAATGTGAAACTACTTTTTAACTGGAGCTGTCAGAAACAGAAAGATAAGCAAGGTTGTGGCTAGGCCTTGGGGCTGAATTTAGGAAGAAACTGATAAGGATAATAGGGTGCTTGTCACTTAAGATATCTCAGATGTAAAGGGAAAGAAAAATGTGTGGGAAAAATTGAGTTGGGTATGGTGCAGCAGCATCCTTTAAAATAAGAACAAGAGAGAAGTCTGTCTTGGTGGGTGAGTTGACAAAATGTTCTTGTTAGATCAGGGCTGTACAGTGTTACAACATCCTGGAAGATGAAATAGTCTCATCTTTCATCATATGAGAAATGCCTCCAGAGCAATGTTGCTAACTTTGAAATCATATCTTGGATTTATATCCCCACTATGCAGTATGTCAGCCCAAATGATGTGAGTCTAGGCCACTAATGTCTAGCCCTGAGCATCATGACTTTGAAACATTTTCATTTCCTTGCACTCTTGGAGACATCTATATCTTGTTCTTTAGGATTTGCCTGTTTCTGTGATGACTAGCACTGATCTCTTGTCATATTGAATGATCTGTGTTTGGCCCTGCTGATATGGGCATTCTTGTTTCTGTGTCCCAGTGGTTTCTACTTTGCACTCTCCAAATGGCTTGTGGTCCTCCATATATACTTTGTGTTGTTTCCTTTTCTGCCTCCAAGACCTCCAGCTGCTCTGTTGCTTTGCTCCTCTTAGCCACCTTAGCTCCCACCTGCCATTCCCAGGTGTAAGGAGCCTACTGCTGGGCTCCTTCCAAGTCCTGAAAGGGCCAGGGGACTCTGAAGGGAGAGGGGAGGCACTGAGTTGTCCCTTTTTCCTTTCCCTCTTCTGTGAAAACAGCAGCAGGTTGCAAGAAGAGTCTGCAAAGTGCTTTAACATTAACCCGTGATGTAGGCAAGCAGGTATTTCTTCAGAAGGGATAAACAGAACCATACTTGGGTTAGTGCTCCAGATCTCTTAAGGTCTGTTTTGGTCTCAGTCAGCGGTATAGCTCACAAGTATGTGTTGGGAGCTCACTGCAGGCGTAGATAGCTCTTTTTCCCTGCCATCCTTGAACTACTGGCTGGGTTCTGAGGAAAGTTAAAGAAATTTAAAGGCATGCTTTTAAAAGGTCACTTCTGTTACTTGTTTTTCCTTACTTAATAGGAGAAAAATGTTTCTTCTCTCCTCCATCCTCAGTAAAATTGTTATTGGGGCAGAGTTGGAGGGAATGAAGTCTGACTATCTACTCTCTTTTTGAACTAGAACATTTTTACAGAATCATAGAATGTCTTTTTTTTTTTTTCCTTCTGAATGGTAGAGCAGAATTGTCATCAGAAATACTAGGTTACAGATATGTGTAACCTGATAGAAATCATAAATAACAGGCAATTTTAAGGGGCAGCCTGATAGCCTGAGGTCCTTTAAATCAAAGTAGGGAAAATAAGTAGGGAACTGTTTCCTTTTATCTTATAGACATAATTTTTTCAGGCTGTTTTTTTTCTGTGAAATATTACTTGGTTCTAGGCCCAGCAGAAGGTTTGAGGTGCTAATCTGGTTTACTGTTGACTATTCTCAAATATGCTGATCCCAAGGATCCTGGGAATACCTAGGTTCTTCGTGGACTTCACTTACTTTCTAGCACTCTTGTAAAATAGTTTTCTTGGGGAACTTTGGACCAAATTCCTGTGGGTTTCAAATAGGAAACATAAGCAAACCCATGATGCTGCATGCATTTTGCTGTTTGTCACAGTGTCTTAATGTATATTTAGTGCTCTCATAATGATAAAAACAGAAGTTGTGTTTGAGTACCTTTGGAAATAAATATCGAAGTCTCCTGGCTCCCATGTTGTCAATTGGCTTTCTGCAAATAGAAAGTGTCCACTTGTTCTTGAGGAACTTCTGTAGACTTTTGCTACTGCAATACTCCAGAATATAGTTTCAAAGCTGCCACAACTGTGAAATGGTGAAGTGTCTCAGGGTTATCATTACAGGCCAATGTGAGTTTGAAACAATGTCATAGTGACCTAAGGTATATCTGTAACTTCAGGTGCCTGCAGGTAGATGTTAGGACATGACTTTGTTAGACTTCATTCAATATAATTTTGGGCTGCTTCCATACTGTGGTCCAGTCCCTTGCATCAGATGTGAACCTGTGGCTTCAGGGAGGTTCAAACAGCTAGCTGACATAACTAGTTTTTTGGGGGATTAGGTTTGTCTGGTCAATAAACTATTATGGTCAGTTTTGCATCCATGTTGCATCCCTGTTCAGCACAAGGAGGGGGACAGAAACGTGCAGATAAGGACAGAATTGCTTTTCTTGCAGATGTTCTATCAGTCTTCATTACTTGTATAAAAGTACACTTCTGCATAAAAAAGCATCAGCATTTCCTTTCACACTGCTGCTTATTCTGCTGCCTCTTTTGGTCCTTTGATTGTACCAGAAGAGCTTTTTCTGGTGTTGCATAATTTACTGGAATGTGGGCTTGATCTTTGCTAAAAGAGGGTACAGTGCCTGGGTGCAAGCATCAGGGAAGGTGGTAGCTGGAACCCTGACCCCAAAGGGGTAATGTGAGCTGAAAGGAAGCCAAGTTGAAGTTAGAACAGTGGAACTGAGACCTGAAAAGTGGTACAAACTGCTTTCACATGGGATTTGGTCCCACAGGTGCTACAAGTCTTGTTAAGGCCTTATTATTCTAGGCAGGAACTTCCCCTTGCCCCTCCCTCTTTTTGAGGAGTCATGGAGGGGTGTTTATAAAGTCAACCAAAACAGTGACTGGCATGCAGCAGAAGTTTCTGCAATGGGAAAAAAGTGACAATATTTTCTAGGAGACCCTGTGAAAAGCTGTGATAGCTTGTCAGTCCACCGTGTGTGCTCCTGAGAGGCATTCTGTGTCCTGGAGAAACCAAATCCTGTAGATGCTCCTGTTGCCGTAGTGACAATCCTTTATTAATAACAGTAAATAATTGTGCAGCTGATCTCATTAGTTGCTGGTGCAGAGGATCTAACTTATTTCTGTTGCCTTGCACACTGAAAAGCCTCAAGACTAGTATGCAAGAACAGACCTCTATCCATGTTTCTTGTATTTTTTGGCTGAGGTAGTTAACTTTTTTCATAGTAGCTGGTATGGGGCTATGTGTTTGGATTTGTGCTGGAAACAGTGTTTCATTATTGCTGAACAGTGCTTACACAAAGTCAAGGCCTTTTCTGCTTCTTGCATCATGGCACCAGCAAGGAGGCTGGGGGGGTGCACAAGAAGTTTGGAGGGGACACAGCTGGGACAGCTGACCCCAGCTGACCAAAAGGATATTCCAGACCATATGACATCATGTGCAGCAATTAAACTAAGGGGAAGGTTGGCCTAGGGGGCTGCTGCTTGGGGACTGGCTGGGCATTGGTGGCCTGGTGGTGAGCAATTGCTTTAATTTGCATCACTTGTCTGTCTTGGGTTTTATTTCTTGATCTGTTAATTTCCTTTTCACTACAATTTTTTTATTAATTTATTTTATTTAAATTATGAACCTTTCTTTATCTCAACCCATGAGTTTCCAATTCTGTCCCCCCATCCTACTGGGGGGGGGGGGGGGGGAGAGAGT